>PISX010006902.1:0-93332 GCA_004024625.1 Mellivora capensis
TTCTTCCAATCCAGGAGCATGGAACATTTTTCCATTTCTTTGTGTCTTCCTCAATTTCTTTCATGAGTACTTTATAGTTTTCTGAGTATAGATTTTTAGCCTCTTTGGTTAGGTTTATTCCTAGGTATCTTATAGTTTTGGGTGCAATTGTAAATGGGATTGACTCCTTAATTTCTCTTTCTTCTGTCTTGTTGTTGAACACCGGGAATTTTTAAGGCAGTGAAATTATTCCATATGATATGTAATGGTGGGCATATGATAATATGCACTTGTTAAAATCCATAGAACTGTACAACGGAAAGAGTGAACCCCCAGATAAACTATGGACTTTAGTTAATAACAATGTATCTATATTGGTTCATCAGTTGTAGCAAATGTACAAAGCTAATGCAAGATATTAATAATAGGAGAAACCGCAAGGCTCAAGCAGGGAGTTATATGGGAACTCTCTGTACTGCTCAATTCTCTTGCAGAGATCTAAATTCTCTTATAGAAAATTTAAAACTTCTCAAAAAAATTAGTCTTTCAATTTAAATTCTTTAAAATGTCAGTGTAAGTAGACTTGCTCTACAGCAATAGAGGCAGCTTAGCACTAATGTCCTACACTGGTCCTGTCGTGCATTCCCTCAGGTACCTTCCAACCTCTGGCACACTTGAGTTTGTAACCCCTGTTTAGCTGTCTCCTTTCCCTGAAACTCCTGGACTGCCCAGAACATGTCTCAAAAACACTGACCCAGCCTTTCCTTGCTCATTACTCTGGCTCAGTCCCGAGCCTGTTGTGTGTTTCACACATTAATAAGGTCTCCTCCCAATGATAAGGCTCAGAACCCCTGGCTATTTCCCCAGCCGCTTTTCCAGATCTCTTGCATATTTCCTTACTGTTAGAAATATCCTGTCCAACAAATAGGAAGCTCCAGCTCCATCTCTAAGTTTTCTTTTGTTTCAAAGACAATGCATTGTGAGCACGTGTGTGTGTGTGTGTGTGTGTGTGTGTGTGTAAAGACCCAGTACACACACTCACACACTCCAGGGCTATAAGGTGGAAATAGACTATCCCTGCCAAGTAAAGTTCAGAACCCTGAATTTCAAAGGTGTGTATCAGATTACCCATGGAAGCTTTTCTCAAAATCTTGCTCCCAGAGCACTACCTCAGGCCCCTTCACTGACTACTGGCAGGAGGGTCTTTGGAGAGATGGCCCAGATAGGCCTTGGAGTGCTGTTCAACCCCGGTGGCAGCCAGTGCTCTGGTTGTCTTCTAACCCTCTGCAGAGATAACCAAGCGTTCTGAATGGTGTTTGCTAAGACACCTCAATTGCGGGTGGTTGGCACCCCTAAATTCCCTCCATGCAGCAGTTTGGATACCCAAAATTGTAGTCAGAAAGTTTGCAAATGGGGCACCTGGGTGGCTCCATGGGTTAAATCCTCTGCCTTTGGGTCAGGTCATGATCCCAGGGTCCTGGGATCAAGCCCCGTATCGGGCTCTCTGCTCGGCAGGAAGCCTGCTTCCTCCTCTCTCTCTGCCTGCCTCTCTGCCTACTTGTGATCTCTGTCTGTCAAATAAATAAATAAAATCTTTTAAAAAAAGGTGGGCGGGGGGAGTCTGCAATAGATGAGAGGAAAAGGTCCCTGCTAGAGCCTGAAAAGGGAGAGGTGTAGGGGCTCCACCTCTGACAAAGAAATCACCTATCACGTGCTTTATAATGCTGGCAGAAAAGAACTCACAGGACTCTAGCAGGAGTGAGGCAGGAAGGACACGATGTCCCACGTCATCATGGCTTCTCAGACTTTCTCTGCCAACACCCAGCAGTGGAGGATGAGTTGCCAGTGGCCTTAACTTCCCTGGGGGAGAGAACTTTAGCTCTCTTCTCTTATTTCTTTTTACTTCTCTTTTCTTCTCCTGGGCCTTGTAGGCCAAGCACGAGCAAATGTGCAGCATATAATCATTGTCCCTATTTTACAGATGAGAACACTCGGGCTCTGAGGGGTCAACTGACTTGCTCAGAGTCTCCCAGCTAATCAGTGGTAAGGCAGGACTGGAACCCAGGCCTGTCAGTCTCCAGCTACTCTGCTCACTCCTCTCTTCAGTGACTTCCCTTGAGAGGCACATGTATATTCTGTTGCTTAGTAAGAGGTGGCATTTTCCAGCCCATATTCTGTGCTATTTCATATAACCGTGCTTTCTTTGTATTCTGCCAAATGCCAGGTCCTCCTGCTTAGGCCTTCTGCTCTTTCCATGTGTCCACAGCCTAATTTTCTCAAAGGGCCAGGATTCTCAAAAAGTAAATCTACCCTTGCCTACAGAGCCAACCTCTGACTGGAAAACCAGCCCTCGTGCTACTGGCCCCCACCATTTCTGCTGAGAAGCCCTGATTTCCACTCCCCTCATTTAATGCAATGAGGCCCAGAAAGGAAAAGGGATGTTTCTCTCGCTGTCATTGATAATGTGAAGAGCTACAGCTTAGTCCTGAACTTCAAGCTCCAGGCTGAGAGGTGGTGCTTCCTTTCTTCCTATTTCCCTCCCCTTGCCCCCTCCCTGCCTCTTCTCCTCTCTTGGCTTCACTCCTGCACTCCATTCTTCCCCGTTCCTTTCTCCCACTTTCTTGCTCTGCTCATTTTTATCCCCAACTTCCATTCCCCTTCTCCCTCTTTTTTTCCTTTCCCTTCTCCCTAGACTTTTTGCCCCTCTTCCATGCTCTCCACTAGCCAAGGCTGCCTCTCCATATTGCTTTTCCATTTGTCCCCTCTGCCACCAGCCTTTACCTGCCAGCTTCTATGAAGGAGTGCCCACCATGGAAAAGGCTAAGAACCATCCACTGGGCATGGCCTTTTAGAATCTTCTTGGGGAACCAAGAATCATGCTCCCCTCCTAGCACCCACCTGTGTGGGAAGTAGGGCCTTGGCATTCCTGAACATTCCTTAGATATTTCAGGTTAAAGAGAACCTTAGCCCTGAAGCTCTGCGCAGTGGACTTCAGAGATGCGCTTCACATCACCGTGGGTTACCTGCAAGGAGTTTCCTCAGTTTAGACTTCCACAAAGGATGTCTGAAACAAATCATCGTTTTAGTTCTTTCAAGCAGCAGGCTCTTGGGCAAGACAGCCCCCCCGACCACCCACCCACCCCCACCTACCCCCCCGCCGCCCCTTGCGGATTTCCTCATCTCATCTTTGAGATGCATCAAGGACCCTCTGATACTATCACACCACGAGCAGACGAATGTGCCAGGGAATGGCAGAGCTGCAGGGGCAAGAGAGCCAGAGTCTGCTGGCTGTCCTCCCCCCACCTCCAGAGCGCCTGCTCCAGATGGACTCGCTGCAGGCCTGGGGCTTGTCCTCTGCTCCTCAGGTTCTGGAAGAAACTTCCTCAGGGATGCCCAGGGCCTGCGGGCCAATCACAGTAAATTCCCAACACTCTGACTGGCAACCCAGGAGACCTAGTATTAATACTACCTATTAATCCTTTTTAAGAAAAAGATAATTAATTCTGATGGCTGGTGTGTTTTCTCCAGAAGGCATGTCAACATGAGAAATGAATGCAGTGTGCAAGGCTGGTTGGTCAGGAAAGAGGAAAAAAAGTAATCTGCGGTGGGATCCTGAGGGTCAGAAACTGAGCTGCGGCATCCAGGGGCACTCGAGTAGCTTCAAGACTGGAGGAGTCATCTCCCTTAGGACCCCCAAGCCTTCATGGTGTGCCGTCCTACTGCACGGTCGTGGCAATACGCTGGAAAACTAGGCTTCGGCAGAGGGTGTTGAACACCCCCATCTTTCCATGGTGTGATCATGATACCTTGCTGCCCTGTCCACATCCATCTCTGCCCCTCTGCCACCCACTGCCAACCCTCAATAGTTTGTACCCATGGTTCTCCCTGGATTCTTAGACAAGGAGCCTCTGGGGACCCACTGGGAATTCATTGAGTTAATGAGCCATTTGAGTGCCTGCGACCTGATTTTGCAAGACTTGCTGCAGTTTCCACACTGACTTTGGCCTGGCATAATCCAAGCTACTACAGAATGGAAGGTCCTTTCTCCTTCCTTCCCGGAGGCCTGCACCCAGAAACCATTCAGAAGGAGTCCTGATCATTGGCCACTGTTCTCCAAGGAAAAGCGTGCAGAGCCTGCCACCTTGTGGCTGCCTCTGGTCCTACAGCACCCCAACCAGAAGCACAAATGCTCCTCTCCCTGCACCACCCAGTGGAGTCTCTGGGATGCAGGGAAATAGGCGTGAGGGTGGCTCAGATTCCCAGGCTCTGATATCTCTTTCCATTTGTTTGACCCACAGTCTTGAACCTGTGGAGGCAGGCCCGGGGAAAGAGGCCCAGCAGCTGGCTGAGATGGGAGAGAACAGAAGGCTAGAGCGAGGGAAAGTGTTGTATTCATGGGTGAGGCAGCAGGTTGTCCGGCCTGTGGAGCACCTCAAACTGATGGTTCAGGCTAGGCAAAGCCAGCCCCCCTGTCCAACCCCAACCCACCTCGCAGCCTGAGTGTCCCCATCTGTAAAGGAAGTTTCTGACCAGGTGACCTTTTAGGTCTCTTCCAGCTCTGATATGGTGCCTAGACAGGACCATCCCAAAGCAAGGAGAGAATCCCAGCCTGTCACTGGCATCCTTGGACAGCATTGGCCTCTTCACCTCCCAAGGGGCAGTGTTGGGTTCTGCTGTTTGCAAGCAAGAATCCAAGGCAAGGCATACCCATCAGGCAGCCTGAATGAATCAGATGCCTGTGCCATTGGGTCTGATTCATCACTCAGGAGCAGAGGCTGGTCAGTTGCGGTGGCCAGGGGTGAGCTATGCATCTCCAGCCGAGTCCGGTTGATAAAGTGTCAAGGCTGAGAGCATGGATCCTGGCCCCTCACAGAGTCATGGATCAGATTCATATTCTGCCCTTAGCCAGCTGGTAATGTTTAGAAATTCTTTAACCTCCCTAAGCCTCCATTCTCTCACTTGTGTAATGGGGAAAATGAGGCTCTTGGCAGGAGAAAATGGCATGATGTGTGCAGAGCACTTTCCAGGACCTGGTGAGTGGACAGCATCTATAAATGCCATCTGTTCTGTGAGTGTGTGCTGTTCTTCCAAGTTCAGGGAGGAATGACCCCAAAGGCAATTAAGACATCATCCCGGCTGCCTCCATTTCAAAAGTGGGGGGCATTGCTTTGCTTTCAACAGAGCAGATAGCCTCTACCCAAAGTTGTAGGGCAGGGCCTCCCTGCAGAACCGTGAAGGCACGACCTCAGCCCTGCAGAGCCCAGCAGGCCCTTTGCTCAGTGAGTCTAGAAGACGGGACCATCATGCCAGTGAGTCCAGAGGGCAGAACACTGGACCAGAGAGGATAACTTTCAAGCCTTAAGAGTTCATGGAGTTTGCATTGCTAGGTTTCACATCTGCTTGGGACCTCACAGCTCTTCCTTCAGTCTTCTTTCTCCCTTGTGGAATGGGAATGTCTAACCTATGCCTGTCCACCACTGTATTTTGGAAGCACATCACATGTCTGTTCTCCCAAGCTTGTAGCTGGTGAGTTCCATCTCAGGATGATTTGACTTCCAGCCTCACCCATATCAGATTTAGATGGGACTTTGGACTTTAGAGTTGATGCTGGGACAAGTTAAGGCTTTGGGGGCTGGTGAGATGGAAGGAATGTATTTTGTACATGAGAAGGACATGAATTTGCCAGGAGTTGGGGGAGAGGGCAGGTTAGGATGTGATGGACTTAATGTGTCCTCTAAAAATTGATTTGTTGAAACTTAATCCCACATATGATGATATTTGGAGGTAGGTCTTTAAGTCACAAGGATGGGGCCCTCATGAAGGAGATTAGCACTTTCGTAAGAGGCAGAGAGTTAGCTCACTCTCTTTCCAGCCTGTGAGAACACAGGAAGAATTTGGCGATCTGTTGGAAGAGGACTGGCGTGAGAACATGACCTCAGACTCCCAACCTCTAGAACTTTGAGAAGCAAATTCCAGTTGTGTGAGCCACCAGTCTAGGATGTTCTGTGACAGCAGCCTGAGCTGACCACGACACTGTCCATGACACGGGATTCCTGGCTCCTCTCGTAGTCAGCGCAGGCTGCCATAACAAAATACCATAGACAAGCCGTCTTAAACAATAGGAATGTATTTATTTCTCACAGTTCTAGAAGCTGGAATTCCCAGATCAAGGTCCAATAAAATCAGTTGTTGACAAGGACCCTCTTCCTGGCTTGCAGACAGCACATTCTCGCTGTGTCCTCACATGGTAATGAACTTTGCTCTTGCTTCCTCTTCTTGTAAGAGCACCAGTCCCCTCAAAGGCACCCACCCCCATGACCTCATCAAGCCCAATTACCTCCCAAAGTCTTCCCCTCCAAATATATCACGCTGGGGTTTAGGGCTTCAACAGATGAATCTGGGGGGACATACGCATTCAACCCATATATCTCCTAATATAAACCTAAATTTCTTGTCTGTAAACCTCCTCCCATTCCTTTTCCTTTTGTCATTTTTTCTTTTGCAGCGATGTGAACACCAGGAAAATCCTGCCCTCGCCTCACCCCATCCCACAGGGCTGGGGGCACAACAGCACCAGCACCTCCATGGATGGCAGGTCTGTCTTCTCCTCCTCTGATACCTGTGACAGTCCCTGCTATGCGTGGAATGAGTCCAAATTGTCAGTTCCCTTCTCCCACATCCCGAGGAGCCCCTTGTCTGGTAGCCACACAGACAGAGCTCAGGGCTGGCCTACCCCAGTACCCTAGGAGTACTGTGGAGTCTCTCACAGATGCTGAGTGCCAAAGCTGGGGTGTTTTCTCCCAGAGGCCTTCGAGGCTCTGTGCAGGCAGACTTGCTTCAAGTCTCCTTGTAAATAGATGTACCCAGGGCCATTAAAGGAAAGAATTGCTGGCTCACAGGTCTTTCCAGTCCCACCACAGGGTCCCCAGGCAGGGAAGGACAGAGAGTTGACAAGACTAGCCTCAGGCCCTGTGCACTGTTCATTGCAGACTGAACAAAGCTGACAAGACCTCTCCCCAGCGGTGCTCTTTGTGCCCTCTAACTAGAAGGCTTGAGCACCCTTCTTCACCTACACACCCCGCAAACTGTCCGAGGGGGAGGTCCAGCCACACCCCTCCCGGAGCCCAGACAGAAGCAATACCTCCACGGGCCCCGTGGACCACTTCTGGATTGCAGCTGGATGCCAACACAATTACTTGTGATCATGAACAGCCCTTTATTATGTCCTGTCCTCACTGCCTTCTAAGAGAGTGGGTACTGTCACTTGCTGTGTGGAGTGACAGGATGTGGGTTACACTTGGCAAGCCAGGAGGGAACTGCTTTGAATATTCTGTAGGGGCAATTTGTTGGATGGGAAAATAAGAGGGAGAAAAGCACAAACATTCTTCCTTTTTTTAAGGGGATTTCTTGGAAATTCCACGCTTCTTATAAATCTCATTGGTTGGAGCCTGGTCACCTGACCACACATAGCTGCAAAGGAGGCTGGGAAATGTAGTTTTTTTTCAGCCATGGTAACATACTCAGCTAAATATGTTTTTATGAAGAGAGGAGAGAATAGTTATCTGTCCCAGGAGCAACTACCTAAGTCATGGTAGAGAGTAAGGGGACACATAGGGGAGACGTCCTAAAGGATGTGCCATCTAAGTTGGGTGCTGAAGAAGGCAGTCAAGCCCCAGATGGAATAGACTTGGTAGGGGCAGGGGTTGGGAAGGATGGGGAAGGTGCTAAGAAAAAGCACGTTCAGCCATGCAAAAGTCTTGAAGTCGAGCAGTCCAGGGAAAGGAAACAGCTAAAGCAAAGGTCCTGAGGCCAGAAGAAACTCATGTTACTGAGTAACAGAATAACAGAAAGAAGGGCAGGGTGGCCAGAACATAGTATGCAAGGGGCCAGATCACACAAGAAGAGAGATTAAGTTTCATTCCAAGAGTGATGTGAGAAGTCACTAATGGGTTTAAGGGTTAGGGTTAGGGGAGGACATGACACGTTTGCACATGAAGGGATTGCTGTGGCTTCTGCCCAGATACAGTGGAGGGATGAGGAGGCAGACTGCCATCCCACAACCTCCTGGGTGAGATCGGGTCACTGATCTACGCAAAGCATTTTGGAAAGGTAAGCATGGGGTCCAAATGTAAGTCGCAGTGATGCATGACTTGTGGTTGTCCTCAGCATCTCTGAGAGGCCAGCGTCATCCGTCCCTCTCACCGGGGACAGCCAGACGGACTCCGACATCCTGGCATTCATCAAGGCCAGACAGAGCATTCTGCAGAAGAAATGTAAGTGCACCTTCCTCCACAGCTCTGCTCACCAGCCCTTGGGAATGGAGGGGGAAGGCCAGAGCAAGAAGTGGGCTGAGAAGGAAGTAGGAAGCTTCCTGCCTATTCCTGAAACCATAGGACTGACCTTGTGGTCACCTCACACGTGCCTGGCCTCTGCTTCCTCCAGGAAAAAGCTCCAAGAGGTAACATTACAACACCAGGACAGGCCCAAGGGGGTGGCGGGCCCAGGCGCTCCCATTCTGCTTGGCAAAGTTCCTCTCCCTCTTCAGATCTTCAGCTCCTTGTGTTCTCTGTCCCCAAAGCCGTTCACCTCTGTTTAGCCTTCTCCATACAAGAAGAGGCTGAGTGATAGTTTGATAACTTGAATCCCCACCTAGAAATATCACTCTCCTATCGGAGCCTGGTTCTTACCAGTGAGTTGTAGATGTAATCACCATCTGAAGGCTCAGGCCTGAGGACACCTTTAACAGTTAAGGAAGAAATACCGATGGCATGTCAGACAACAGGAAGAGAAAGAAAAGGTCCTTCCTGGCCTTTGTCACCTCCTCCCCCCCGCCGCCCCCGTCTTCCTCTTGGTAGCTGCCCCCCGACTGTGGACAGGCCTTCTCTTCTCCTGCCTCCTGTCTCCCCAGAGACCCCCAGGGATAAGACCCAGGACCCCTTACCCCAGCCCTACTTTTAACCTCGTCTTAGTAGTAAGCCAAAGGCTACCAGATGGGCCAAGCGTTGCTTTCCTGTGTCAACACTCTGATGGATGAAACGGCAGACTTGGATCGTATCAGGACTGACACCGGCCCCGAGAGGCCCACAGTCAGTTTCACAGTCAGAGGCCACCTCTCTGCAGTTTAGACCCTAGTGGGTCTGCACATGGACGGAACATCCCAAGCAAAGGATGGCCTTGCCACGTCATCCTTCCGGCAGCAAGCAGGCACCCTCACTGAAATGCCAGCCTGCCCACTGTTCTGTCTCTACCACTGGGGTCAGCTCCTCTGCGGTGGGGTCCCTCTGAGACCTGAGATAGGCTGGCTCTGCCACCAACCCCCTTACACCATAGCTTGCCTTCTCTCCTCCATTTCCTTGTTGAAAAAAGAAAGGACACCAACAAATACGTAAGATCATTTGAGGTGCTGAGTGAGAGAGCAGGAGACAGCTCACAGGCCTTGTGGGCAAGGGTAAGGGGCTTGGCTTCTATTCCAGGTGTCCTGAGAGCTCCCTGGAGAATTTAAGCCGTGGCGTGATGTGGTCTGACTGGGGCTTTGGCAAGCTCACTCCAGCCACTGTATACAGCAGAGACCGCGGAGAGCCAGGAATAGCAGTTTCCGGCTCCTGGGGAGGTCCAGGCAAGGGGTGAGGGCAGCCCGACCCCAGCAGCAGGTCAGCCGTGAGTGTGAAGGAGAGGAGAGCCAGGAGGGCCGGTGGGCACCTGCTCTGAGCAGCTAACAGGACAGGGATGTCAACTGGCAGAAAGGCGGGCAGGGGTGGATGGCAGAAGGAAGTTGCTGGGGGCATTCAGAGTTCCAGTTGGCCCATTCGAAGTTTCAGAAGCCCTCTGAGACCCCAGAGGAAATAAGTAGGTCTCTGAACGTGAGTCTGGGTGGAGTATAGCACCACGTCCTGAGTGAAATCCCTGTGGAAGAGGGAAATAGGGTTAGTCTAATGTCTAGCTCAGACCGCTGGACACTCTGATGTTTGGAGATGAGTGGGAAGATCGAGCCATAGCTACAGAGAACATTCAGCCAGGGCGGGAGAAGGGCCAGCGGTGGAGCGAGTGTGGCCTCAGGCAGGCCTGCAGGAGAACGTGGTCCAGGGGAGAAGGGCCAGTAGAGCCCAGGGCTGATGGAGGCTGAGGAAGCACGAATGGGACACTGCCCACCAGCCCCTACACCTGTCATGGTGGCCGGGGACACGTGCCCGGTGGGGGACCGGGAGAAGGAAAGGCCCATGGGTCTGGTTAAGGAAAGAAAGGAGCAGGAGTGGAGATGGGGAATGGGGCCAGCTGTCCCAGGGGCTGAGCTGGGAGGAGCAGCCGGGAGCCGGGGCCAAGGAGAAGCTGAGAGGAATGGGCCAGTAGGAGAAAGGAGGTGGGTGAAGTGGGAACAAGGACCAGACCTACAGGGGAAACTCTTCCGGGAAGTAGAGGGCGTGGCATCCAGGACTTAAGTGGAGCAGCGGTTGGCATTTGGAGCTGGGAGGCTCCCCTCGCCTGGAGCAAACACATAGAAATCAACCATCATTCATCCCCTGGGGAAGCCAACACATAAGCAACATTGTTAAGTTATGTTTACTGAGCTTTTGCCTGGATAATAAAGACGCCCTTTCCAACCCTCTCCAAGGAGAGGCATTAACCCAAGGCCTTGGTGAGGGTGCCATCCTGCTACGTACACAGTGCCCAGATAGTACAGAAAGCTGGGCTGAAAGGCGGAGCCCTCTTCATGTACAGAGCCAAGAGTCTGAACCCTCTTTTGACAGATGGGGAAACTGAGGGACACAGCGATTGCATAGCAGAGCCAGGACAACCCCGCTTTTCTATGCGCTCTCCACCAGACCACACTGTCTTGAAAAGCCGCTCTGTGGTCGGCCTGGTGTCGGTCTCTTGGCCCCCACCCTCCCCGCAGCTGGGGAACTTTGTTCTCCAAACAAATAGCGGACTGGAAGTAATTCATCAAAACAAAAGTTCAAGGGTTCAATTTTTATTCTTAAGGGGGAAAAAAAAAATTAGTGACCATGAGGTTGCAAAGGAAGTTGAAGAAGGGTGATGGGGGATCCCCGTTCCGCCAGGTCAGGGCCAAAGGGCCAGCAGGTGTGGCCTCACCGCCCGGCAGCAGATGGCCAGGACCCAGCAGGCAGCTCTTTCCACCCAGCCCCCTTATCAGGCCTCCCGGTCAAGCAAACATGCAGGCCGGCCCCAGGCACCTTCCCCAGCCAAAGCAAACACTTCCCTCTCCCCTGCCCTGGGCTCCCTCTGCTCTTAATTTAGCGGCACTGTCTGTCTGGGCTTCTTCAGCAGCACTCATTAATGGGGAATTTGTGATTATCAGCCTGGGAGCAGGAGCCCAGAAAAGGTGATTTAACGTACGCCTTGCCCACCGGCTCTCGACTCCACCAAGGGCCAGGATGAATCTAGTTGATTTAGGATTCATGGAAAAGCTGTGGAACGTTTAAATCCCTGCCAGGGGCACGTGCGGACAGGTATATATCCCCCCTATGGGGCGTTTGTCATCCATGGTGTCAAATCTGCTGTTTCTAACTGCCGAGCATGGCTTTAAAATCTGAGAAAATGAGATTAACCCCTTTCTAGAGTGCTTAAAAAAAAAAATCTTCCTTAATCCCTGCAAAAAGTCTGGAACTTTTTGCATATGGACAGGAACCTTGGTGTGACCCCCATGACCACCATGCCCTTTTCTCTGGCTGGTGCCAGGAAGAGGCTCTGCCAAAGCCCTCAGAGCCTCCTGCCCCCTCCCCCGACTCTCCCATCCTCCCAGCGAAACCCTCCAGCTCTCCTCTGTGCTGGATCCGTCCCAGGGAAATGGAGAGAACCTAGAACTGGGTGAGGAAGGAGGCCCAAAGGCAGGGCTCCTTGAAGCCCTCAGCCCTGTGTGACCTTGGGCACGTCACCTCCCCCAACCCCCTCGCACATCTATCAAGTTTAGATTCTGCCTCCATCTGGGTGGCCAGCCCCTCCTGAGATAACATCCATAAAAGTCCCCTCTAAGCAGCCAAGCGCCAGGGAGCCATTACTGGGGAAACTGGCCTTGGTGATGAGAACTGGCCCCACATGGTAAGGAGTGATTTCCTGTCCGTGGTTTCTCTGTGGCAATACCCTCCAGTCTGGGAACCCCAGTACAGACTGACAGCTCCACCACTTCCCCGGGCTCATCAAGTTAAGAAAGGACACCTTTTATCTGGGGTGGAGGTCTGTGTCTGAGGGGCCCTCTGAGCCCTGCTCTGTGGCGCTCCACCCCAGCCCCATCCCTGCCCCAGTCACCACAGCAGGCCAGTGTCTGGGGTGGGAGCTGGCTCAGACCCTAGGCCCCTTTCCATCAGCAGCGCTGATGCATCCAGGCCCAGGCTGCCAAAGGAAGGCCAGACCCACGTGCCTGCTGAGCCCAGTACCTGCCCTCACCATCCTTGGACTAGAGAGCCAAAGACAGTGGGCTTCAGCCCTGGCTCCTCATGGGTACTACCTGTCCCCCCAACCCCCGCCCCATGCCCTGGGCGTGGGTTTCCAATGTGCAGCAGAGCTGGGAACCATGGGTCCAGAGTACCTGGATCGCATCCCTTCAGATGCCCTAGGGTGCCTGGTGTTCTTCCTTCCTGCCCTAAGATTCAGTCAGAACAGCGAGGAATGTCTGAAAGCTAAGGACCAGCTCTGTTTCATTAAACAGCCTGGGGTCTTGCATTCAGAATTAGATCTTGACTTGTTTTCAACCTCTTCCTCCCCATCACCTGCCACATTCAGTGTGTCACTGAGAATGACCTGGTCAGTCCTCCGCAATATCAGACAGACCGGCCCACCCTATACTCCCCGCTCCCAGGCCAGGTCCCTGTGGGCACACTCAGATGGCCGCTGCCTTCAAGCTCTCTGCCCCCTGCAACTGTTTGAAACACTCTCTTCCCAAGCCCTCTGGCTCCTATTAAGATAGCCAAACTTTAAACAAATTAACTGCTTGTCACTCACACCATTTCTTCTCACATGTTAATATGCCGGGAAATCTAGGGGTTTTGTTAAAAGGTACATCCTGGTCCGGTAAGTCTGGGCTGGGGGCCGAGATTCCGTGCTTCTTAACAAACTTCCTGGGGATGCCAGTGCTGCTGATGGACACTTTGAGAAGCAAGGAGCCATGCTAGCTAGCTAGCTTCTTCCGGGGACCTCACCTGCTCCGTCAATCTGGGTACTCGGAAGGAGGCCCAGAGAATGAACATGATTTGCCCAGCGACACCACGGGTTGGGGATTGTCCTGGCTACAACTCAGGGGCCCTGGCTCTTAGCCCAGAGAACCCTTCTCCGTGTCCAGCTGTGTGGTCAGAAAGAGCCACCCTGAATAAAATGAGTGTCAGGAGTGAAAAGCAAAAAGAGACTCTTTTGGAGAATTGAGCAGGGGTGTCTGTGAAAACTGCGCTTGGACACTGAGTACAGGTCCTGGCTCAGGGAGATTAAGCTTTTGCAGAGGACAAAGGAGGTGTCATCCTGCAGAGCTGGGGGGGTAAAGACAGCCCCTGAGAGTCGGGGCACTGGGAGGCACGCCACCCCAGAGCCAAGGGAAGTGACCTACAGCCTCCTCCCTGTGCTCCTTGCCCTTCCACCCGCGGAGAAACCGGTGCCCTGGTACACAGCCTAACAGAGAACATCCCGTCCTCCTTTCAGGTTTCCAGTAGGTGTCCAGCCGCAGGAACGGAGTACGGATCAAGGAAGGCACCTTTTCTCACTCATCCTGGCTTCAGATGTGATCTGTAGGCTGCTGAGAGCTTCTAGTGATTTGGGCTCCAATAGAAGGGGCTGTGTTTCCTTAAGGGTGGTGTCCTGGAGCGAGCCTGGGGCTAGGCCTTAGGGTGCTGTCCTTGCTGTGGGTGCTGGAGATAGTGCCAGGATGCTAGGGGTGGGACAGGGGCTTCTACTCACCCTTGTAGTGATGCTTCCTATGGTCCATTATCAACCTGGGACATTATGAAGTAGTACCATCAGAATGTAGTGGCAGGGGAAGCTCATGCTGGTAGAATAGGGGAGAAAGCTACCTACCAGCCAGCTGTACGAGCCCAGGAATGGCTAGGGCAAGCCAGTCAGCAGAATACAACACAGCAGAATACAAAGCATCTTGATGGACAGTCCTGCTCTCCCAAGCCAAACTTCTACCATCACCCTCACGGCCCGGGTGACCATAGGCAGTGCCTGAATCAGCCGTATCTCCAGGGAGCCGCCCAGCGGGGCCCAAGGACATCGCTACACCCGGAGAACAGGAGACGGCTCCCGAGAGCTCTGCAGAGAGCTTGAGAAGGGGCGGTATGGGCACCTGGGTCCTCCCACCCTCACCCAGCCACTGGGGGCTCTGTAGGATTTGGGCTGAAACCTCCCACTCCCACCAGGGAAACAGAGCTGCTGGGGGCTTGCCTCCGTGAGCCTTTCCAGAACTCCAGGGCCTGGCTGCAGAATACAAGAGGCCCTTGGAGAACGCTGCGTCTGGGCAGCGGCAGCAAGGTCCCAAGTCAGCTGTAGGTGGGGAGGGGTGTGGAATCGGGAGAGAAATGGCACCTGCGATGAAGCAAAGTGAATAAAAGTGTCCGTCTACCACCCCCACTGTCTCTGTCCTGTGAATACAAGACCTGCCACCCCGGAGAGAGGGCAGAGAGAAAATACATATAAGTGGCTTATTTTCTCCCCTTGCCCAGACTGGGTAAAAGGATCATGCAGGAGAAGCTAAATGATGACAGTTCAGAGCCAGGCCGCCCATAGAGCCCCTCTAATCCATACCCTCACTGATAATATTAGAAACCTGAAACAGAATGGAGGAGCTGGCTTCTAAGGGCTAGTTAGTGGCAAGTGTCCCCTCTTTGGGGGGCTTTTCCTGACCCCCTGACAGGAGCCACTGCCGTTTCTCTGTTTCATTTTGCCCACCACTACGTGACATATTATCTTTCTCTATTTGCTTATTTCTTTATCGCTTGCCACCTCCCCCCACCCCCCAAGACTAAATGCTCCATGACAACAGGGACCTGTGTGTCTTGCTCACTGCCGTGTGCCCAGCACAAGCTGGAACCAAATAAATACTCCTTCAGTTAATGAGCAGCAGAGTCAGAGACCAGACCTCCTATTTCTCAGGCTCACATCTGTCCCATGCCTTTACTCTGGCTCTGTGACCGAGGCCCATTGAGGCAGAGTCAAGTCTCCCTAGTCAACTTCCGGCCCTTATGGTTCTGTGGCACATAGTAAGTCCTCCATAAAGTCTATAGAACCCGGGAAGATCAAATAGAGCCCTTGCAGCCTGATCCTCCAAGCCTCCCCGAGGCCACGGGGCAGACACGTAGCAAACAGACACACTCTCAAGAGCACGGAAGGCAGCATGGTGTTGGCCAGAGCCCCGCAGAGACAGCCTCGGTGTACCTAGCACACCTGAGGGCCTGCCGCCCCCTAGAGCTGGTTAGAGTCTATTGACTTTAGATCTCCTGCTGAGAACTTATCTCCGGGATCCAAAGGCCTTAATGACAGAGATGTGTGGTATGGCCCCACACACAGGGTGTGAACCCACAAAGCCAAGGGAGGAAATGAAGAAGAGAGAAAAACAGCTGGGTCATGGCGTCCTGCGGGGAGTCATATACAAAGTGTATGCAGCCCCTAGAGAGGGAGCTTCTCTCCAAATTTCCTCTCCCGATGGAAGCTGACCCTTGGACATGGACACAGGCGTGGCCACAGTGCATCTTCTCCAAAATTTACTGGCCTTTGAAAGGGGAGAAATGGATGCAAGGCTCTGGAAAGACTGTCCAGCAAACCTGTCCGTTCACCCCAGGCCAAACTGTGGAGCTTTCCAAACCGTCTTCTGGAAAGCAGCCTGGCCAGTGACTCTAGCCCTGTCCCTACTAGAATTCAATTTGCTCTGCTGTTCACTTAATAGGGGATGTGAGGAGGATGGTGGCTGTGATGCTAGGAGGAGGGCTTGCCCAGATCGTACTAAAAGAGATCTTTAGGAAATAGATAGAGAAACTGTGGTAGATCGAATAGCCAGTCTTAGGACTTTACCCCCTATAATAAAATTACACGTTCAAAGTTTTGCCATGGCCTCACGGCAGCAGGGTCTACTTTCCTACCCCTTAAATCTGGGCTTGGTCCTGTGACTTGCCTTGGTCCACGGGATGTTAGCAGACATGCATGATTCAAGTCTTACATGCTCAGGCTTGCCTCTCTGCACTCCAGGGATCTGCCTTGAGAAGAACATGCCTGGAATAGGTGCTGCCCCTTCAGCTTCCATCCCAGAACATCTGGAGAGCAGATCCGAGCCCAGCCTACATACTGGAGCCAAGCCCAGCTGACCCATAGCTTGGAGCAGGGCTTCCCGGTCAAGCCTAGCCCAGATCAGCTGAACCCCAGCTGACCCAAACACCCTGCTATCATGAGAATAAACACTTGTTGACATAAGGCACTGAGACTTGGGGTGATGTGTTATGGAGCATTAATTGTAGCCATGGCTAACAGACACAGGGATCGAAAACCAGAATAGAAATATGGCTAGATGCAGGATTTCTCAGAGTTCACTCTTTCTTTCCATGCTGCCTACTGAGAGTAAGGACTTGAGAGTTGCCCTTGAGAGTTAGCTGTGTATAAAAAAGCAGGACACCACTTAATGGCCATAGAGCAACAGGGATCTGACTTACCCTCCTGCTTGAAATAACTGAGGACTAGACAAAATGTATAAAACAATGGAAAAAGGCAGTTACAGGACACAGACCCCAAGGGAAGGGAAACAAGTGAGACAGGTGAGCCCAAGATTACAGAACTTAACGGCCCACAGGGCTTTTCCAGGAAAAGGCCACCGGGGGCGCCTAGTGGTTTCCTGAATCGAGGAACTGGCACCTGGGGTCCAGGGAGGCTTCCTCTGGCAAGGTGAGGTGCAAGGGGATGAGCGAGCTGCAGAGAGAGAGCGGACTGACTCCAAAGATCTTCAGAGGGTACTCTCAGGTCTTCAGCTCACAGCTGGGCCGTGCATGTGGGGGAGGAGATCACTCAGTGCTGGGGAAAGAACCACCAGAAAGGAGCAAGCGGAACAATTTCCAGAAATAACAGAAGCTCGGGAATAGTTCGTGTTCCCAACAGCCGCCGTGGAGAAACCTTCTCACAAGAGAGTCATTGAACAGAAATCCCATAAAGGTGCTGCCATGCAAGTGGGACCAAATTAGCCGTAGATTGAAGCTCTTCCAGTCCTGCCTAACAAAATCTAAAATCAAGCCTCAAGAGAGGCAAACTGTTTTCAGTGAGTTTCCAAACAACACTCAGAAATATTTAAAGGAGGGACTCCTGCGTGGCACAGTCAGTTAAATGTCTGACTCTTGGTTTCGGCTCAGTTCATGATCTCAGAGTTGTGAGATCAAGCCCCACATCAGACTCCACGTTCAGTGACATGTCTGCTAAATTTTCTCTCTCCCTCTCGCTCTGCTCCTCCCCATGCTCACTCCCTCTCTCAAATAAATAAATCTTTTAAAAAAATAATTAAAGGAATAAAAAAAATCTAACCCCTAGCAATGTAGAGGTGACACCCAGTAAAAAAATATTACCAAGCATTCATAGAGGAAGAAAAGTACATCCCATAGAAAAACCAATCGGAAGAATTAGAAACAGCCCCATGAGTGACACAGATTATTGAATTAATAGACAGGGACTTTTTTTTTTAATGCAATGGGTATATGTTTAAACTATAGGGAGAAAGAGGCACCTTGTAATTCCTTAAATGTAAACATGACTCAGTCATCTGGTCATTCTTTTAACAAGGATGTGTCATCCACTAAATTCCAATGACTCAGAGGTGACCAGGACAGAGAAAGTGCTAACCATTTTCAAAATTACATTCTAATTAGGGAGATGGACAACAAATAAGCAAGGGAATCTGAGCTAAGAAGGAGTTGGGATGGAATAGGGTGGGCTTGGGCTCAATGTCAAGGTGGGTCAGAGTATGAGAGTCAGCGTGGGGTACCAAGAGGAAGGCTCAGGACTAGAATGGTAGGTGAGGGGTTCAATGATGTGAAGACGCCTGCAGCTGAGCTGTCAATTTAGAATGTGGAGCATGGCAAAGGGGGCCCTTGGGGTACCTGAGCCATCGAAGAATATGGAGGGAGACTATTTCATGATGTGTGTCCAGGGGTCTACCAGGGCAACCAGGCAGAGGAGGTATGGAAAACTTGGCTGTGAATTTTGGAAGTTGAAAATGTCCATGCAAAATATGGGAGGAAAAACAGCATTTCCATCTTCAGTGTGGCATGTGGCCCCTGACCATGGCCCTGGATGCTTCTGGGCAAGGGAGGAGGTAGCAAACTTTTTTAGGGTTAACTGCTCTGTTTGGGTTTCAATGGCCAAGTGCTGGCGAGTAGGCCTGAGCTCGTTTTATGCACACTGAGGGGGAATTCAGAGCAACCAGCAAGCAGAAAGCAGGTGAGGGATCCCTCCCTCTCACTTCACTCAATTCCTTGTCAAGAGAAAGCAGCGCTTCCCTAGAGCAGCCCTATACTGCCTACACTCCACCCCCGGTATGAGATACTAGTGTCATGTCTCCTTGGAAGTATCTTTTGGGTTTGCCTTTTCCATGACTTTCCTTAGAACCAGGCAAGGAGATGCCCTTGGCCATGCCTCAGAGTAGCCGACGCTTTGAAGTACCTTGCCAGAAAGTTTCTAAATCTTCTAATGCTGGGACCTGCCATGACCAACAGTGTCATCAACAAGGCCCATGTGGGCCTTGTTCCCTTTTCTTCAGGTTATTTTTTTTTTAAGATTTTATTTATTTGACAGACAGAAATCACAAGTAGGCAGAGAGGCAGGCACAGAGAGAGGGGGAGACAGGCTCCCTGCCAAGCAGAGAGCCGGATGCGGGGCTCGATCCCAGGACCCTGGGATCATGACCTGAGCCGAAGGCAGAGGCTTTAACCCACTGAGCCACCCAGGCGCCCCCAGGTTATTTTTTTTTTAAGATTGATTGACTGATTGATTGATTTGGCAGAGCACAAGCAGGGGGAGCGGCAGTCAGAGGGAGAGGGAGAAGCAAGCTCCCCTCAGAGCAGAGAGCCCAATGGAGGGCTTGAGTCCAGAACCCTGGGAACATGACCTGAGCTGAAGGCAGACACTTAACCAACTGAGCCACCCAGGCATCCCTTTTCAGGTCATTCTTGCATGGGGTGGTTGACCGGATGCCCTAAGCTATTCTAGGATTCATGCCTATGGAGGTGTGCTGGAGTCCCTTAATCCTTCGTTCCAGGAGAACAGCCCAATGAGCAGATCATTCCACTGACCGGTGCAGCATTCCGCTCATGACACTGCTCAAGACTGGGCCACCAGAGTGGTGCTGACCCACTCATTTAAATGACTCTCACATAGGACAAAGAATCTTCACACGCCCTGAATGGACGATGAACAAATCCACGAGTACCTGTTCTCTGCTCCATCCTGAATCTTCACCAATAAGTCATACCTCACATGGGACAATTTTAATCGAATTTCTTCTATGGGCAGGAGCAGGCCTGGCCTTTTCTGTACTCTCAATTCCTCCATTCACTATGTCTCTCGGGTCCTGGGGAGGCTCCGCTCCTCCCTGCAGCCAGGATGGGCCCTACCTTGGTCAACACCCCACATCCACACCCTGGTCCATGTCTTCCTGGGCTTATTTCTGCTGCTGCTCCAATGCCTCTTACAGCTCTGGGTTTTTCCACAGTCGGCAGATGTAGGGAGACACAGGGGTTTCTTTGGGGGTGTGGGAGGGCTTCTTTCATATGGGGTATCTGATGGAGCCCTTACCAGTCCCTTTGCCTTGTTCAGAGTTAGCGGCCGTCAAGAGAGAGGCATGATCTCCCACTCCTGTCGTCTCCCAAGGACATTTGTCTGACAAGCTGAACGACTCCAGTTCGGTTCCACGGATGAGCTATTGCCCTGCAGAACTGACAACTATAATGACTCGGAAAAAGAGGCAGAGAACTAAGAGTCTAACAGACCCTGGCAGTGTCCCCCAGCCCCCCGGGAGGTCCCGTGTGAACAGTCCCCGTCCACACCAACAGCTTCCCGTCTCAAGTACCCATCTTTCTCTACCCGAAGGTTCTCTTTGGCCACAAGGGCACTCTTGGCCCACGTGCAGGGCAGACCAGCAGCCCAGGAGTTAGTCTCTCCTAGAATAATCCTAAACTAATGAGGGGGGAGGGGCTGGTGGGCAAACACCCCCAGCTTCCTCGCCTCCCTGTGGGACAACTCTGAAGTGTGTCCCACACTGTGTCCCGGATCTCCCCAGCAGCACACAGTGGTCACCTGTTTGATGACTCACCTTACATTGACTGCCCCGTCTCTCCTCCCCAGTCTCTTGGGGTCATCTCCTGGCACTTCCCCCATGAACAGCTCACACCCAGATTTTGCATCAGGGTCTGCTCTGAGGCAAGCCCAAGGTGAACAAGGGCAACTACTTCAAAGTCACGGTAGGAGGCACTCTTGCAATCAAGCCCTCGGGCTGGTAAAGGAGGATTCCAGTCCCCAACTTCAACCAAAGCCCTGCTCTTCCCGGTGCCACATACTGGGCCACAGGGAAAGAGTTCATGTGGGAAAGGAGTCCTGCTGTTCTGAGAAAACACAATGGAAAATCTGAACAAGGTCAGTACCAGGTGTGTTTGTTTGTTTTAATCTTTTCCCTCAAATCATCCCTCAGCTTTCTCCCTCCTCTCTGCTGGCCACACAGCTGGGCCGGGCCTCCCTGCAATCCCACTCTCTGGCCATGAGAGCAGAGCCCCACACAAACTCAACCCGCCCCTGCCCCCAAACATGATGCTCTCCCGCACCCCTCACTGTGGGGGACATCACACAGGGGACCTGACCTGCCGCTCTGGCCCCATGGTGCTGCCCAGCCGGTGGGCCCAGGGAGGCGGTGTCTGAAACCAGCACTCCTTTCCTCCACTTGCCCTTTTCCCCACAGAGGACATCCCTGGGGCAGGAGGGCCTTATCTTCTCCCTCCAGTTCCGGTCTGGAACGTGCACTGTCTCACTCGTGCGGATATGTGCCTATCGAGTGACTCCCCAAGCGAATGCCGATGTTGGTTGGCGGGGTGGTGGCCAACCAACCCTTTTCCTTATCTCGGGGCTCATTCAGATGGAAAGGCGCCCCAGGCCCAGCTGCTCCGTTTACTCTGCATTCTCTGCCCATTGTACACGAAATTGATCTGAGAGGGGTTTTGTTTTTCTTCTTTTTCCTCCAATCTCCTTATTAGTTCAGCCTCAGGAAGTCCCTTATCACTGCCGGATGTCAGGCCACACTCTGCCACCAGGCCTGGCCAGCTTCGGCTCTCCATTAATTGATTTTGCCCTCCCCACTTCGGGAGCACAAATTGGCTCTGCCCATTAGCAGAAATAATTCCCTGAAAGGAATTATAAGTCAGGTCCTGCGTCCACCCGTCCCTCACAGTGCCCTGTGCCCACGTGGGGAGGTGTCAGGCAGGGAGACGGAGCGCTTGAGGGCCAGGGCAGGTCCCCACAGTCATGCAGCTTTTCCCCTAAACCACACGGAGGGAGGCCTCAGCCGACAGAAGGAGTGCCTGAAAGGGGTCCCAGCACAGAGGGCTCAACGAGCAACAAGTGTGTGCTGACTGAGTACAGGGAGAGAGAAAGGGGCCTTGGAGGCCTCTTTGATTTGACCCCATGCACCGGTTCCACCATTCCATTAACCACCCTTTGGCTCTGTGGCCTTGGGGTTTTCCTAAGGACCCAATAAACTGGCAGTGCTTCCGGGAAGGATTCTATCTAAATTCCCGTCAGGTCTCCGGATGTGTGAAAAGTGAACATGAAGACAGGACCCGGGGTGCAGGTGCGAGGAGAGGAGAACACCAGAAGGGAAGGGCAAGCGACCGGGCAAGGGGAGACAACATTGCCGGCGCACAGGAGGTCCCCGGTAGGTAGGCCGCAAGGGAATGGACTGTCCTGCTCCCGCTGAACCTGCCCAGGACCAGAGGCGGCAGGAGGAGGGGAGCGGGCGCTCCTCCCAGTGAGGACTGATCCAGCCCTCCTTCCAGCTCAGCACATCAGAGACCTACCTTTGGCCCCCTGCACCCACCCTTTTCTCCACGCTCTTCCCCTTCATTTCCATGCTCTTTAGTCCACGTTCTTCCCCTTCATTTCCTTCCACCCGAGAACTACCACCATTCCCCAAGGATCGTGTCCAGAACCGTCGAGGCCGCTCAGGCTACAGGGGATGCTAAGACCTGCCTGAGACCCCCCCCAGACATCCACAGATGAGCTTTCACACATCCAGAGACCCGACGAAGAGCCTGGGGAGCAGGTTTATAATGATGGGTTGGACGGATAACGCTGCATTGCCTGGAGACGACATGTACACACACACGTGGGGCTCTGTTAGCTGGGAGGGAGGGGAAGGGTGCGGGTGGAGGCTCGTGTTGTCCACTGCCCCAGCTCATCAGACAAAACGTGAGCAGGGAACTTGATTCTCATACAGGGCCAGTATGAAGGTACAGCAGTGTGGCTGCTTTGGAAAAACAGTCTGGCACTTCTCAGAAAGTTCGAGTGACCACACAACCAGTACTCCACTCCTGGAGACATGAAAACATACATCCTCACAAACACTTGTCCACGAATATTCGTGGCAGCATCATTCATAAGAGCCGAGAAGTAGAAACAACTCAAATATCTATCAGCTGACACATGAATAAATAAAATTCTCTGCTCTGTCCTACGGAAAAGAACACAGCTCTAAAGAAGGACGAAGTACGGAGACGCATGCCACGATACGGATGAACCTTGAAAACATCACACCAAGGGGCCAGGCACAAGAAGCCACATATGGTATCATAGCATGTCTATGAAATGTCCAGAACAGAGAAACCCAAGCAAAAAGCAGATGGATGGCTGCCTGAGGCTGAGGGGGCAAGCTGGGTGGATGAGGAGGAAGCTCAGAGGGGGTAGGGAATCGGGGACATAGCATGATTCTGAACATACTAAAAGCCATTCAATTGTATACTTTAAAAGTGTGAATGAAGGGCACGTGGGTGGCTCAGTCTGTTAAGTGTCTGGCTTCGGCTCAGGTCATGATCCCAGGGTCCTGGAATCAAGTCCCACATCCGGCTCCCTGCTCAGTGAGGAGATTGCTTCTCCCTCTTCATCTGCCCTTCCCCCTCCTCATATTCTCTCTCTCTCTCAAATAAATAATAAAATCTTTTTAAAAAATAATAAATGTGTGAATGATACGGCATGTGAATTATATCTCAATAAAGCTATTGCAAACACGCACACAAGCAAAGAAGAGAAAAAGAGGAAAACACCCTCGATTGCACTCCCCTGAGAGAACCCTGTGAACATCTCAGGTCAGGGTATACTTTAAGCTTCTTTTTTGTTCATGCATACATCTTGACGTTATGGTATGCTCTGAAGGTAACCTGCTGAAGGGTTTCAAGCACGGAAAACCATCAGCAAAAGCCATGAAGCAAGTGTGTCCAACTGCTTGGGAACATCAACCCCAGTACTGCTCCTGACCAAGGCTGTTATGTGTCTATTTGCTTTGCCCTAATCTGTCACCGAGTTTACTTACCCTCGGGTTTCCCCAATAGGCAGGTCAATCCTCCCAGCCCCATTCTGTAGCCAGGGCAACTGAGCACAAGGCAGAGTCACACCCATCCCGATTTATTTTTCTGTAAGATTTTATTTATTTACTTATTAAGTAAGTTAGTTAGTTAGTTAGTTGAGAACGAGAGACAGCATGAGTGGGGAAGGGCAAAGGGGGAGGGAGAAATAGAATCTCAAGCAGATTCCACGCTGAAGAGGGAGCCCGATGCGGGGCTCGATCCCAGGACCCTGTGAGCATGACCTGAGCTGAAACCAAGAGTCAGATGCTCAATGACTGGGCCATCCAGGCACCCTCCCCCCACCAACATCCTGATTTCTTCCCAGCTTGGGGCCTGAAGCATCATGGATGAAAAACTGGGGGCTGCGGAGGACGCCCCTTCAGACCAGGGCAGAACAAGGGGGAAGCACTTGATTTGGTCCAGAAATACCCATCCAACTTAGAGGCCAAGGACAAGGCAAGACGACCTCAGGAGGACCCTCTAGGTCTCTTTGAGGGGTCCATGCCACTGACTTGTGCTCTCCATTGTGGGAAAAAAAAAAAAAAAAGGGCCGGTTGGGGGTGGCAGGCCTGTTTGCACTGGAGGCACTTAGTGCAGCCAAGCTGAGCCGCACTGTTCAAACAGACCCCCGGCCTCCAGACACCTGTGCTGGGGAGGACGAGAAGAGCGAGGCAGGCAGGAGGCTGGGCGCGGGTCCCTGCGCACATTCCACCTCTCCTCCCACAGGCAGCCCCCCGGGCCCCGGCAGCGTCCTGGCCACACCATGCCCCGAGCCGGGCTCTGCAGCTGCTGGGGAGGCCGGGTGCTGCCCCTGCTGCTGGCCTATGTCTGCTACCTGCTGCTCGGCGCCACCGTCTTCCAGCTGCTGGAGAAGCAGGCAGAGGCTCAGTCCAGAGACCAGTTCCAGTTTGAGAAGCTGCGCTTCCTGGAGAACTACACCTGCCTGGACCAGCGGGCCCTGGAGCAGTTTGTACAGGTGAAGGGGAGAGGCTGGTGTGGGATGGCGGGCGGAGTGCGGGTTCTCACGGCAGGTCCAGAGCTGCCCCCCAGGGGCCGGTGCCCTGTCCGGATGCAGCGCGAGCCGGCTGAGCCCTGGCCCCGGGTCCAGAACCAGATTGCCGTGTCGCATTGAGCCAGCCGCTTCCACTCGCTGGCCCCAAACGTCCTCCTCTACAAGGTGAGGAGAATAACCTCAGGTGAGCTGCAGACGGTTACAGCAAATCAAAAAGCACCTTTTTAAGCTGACACTCGCGGCATAAACGTGAACTGTGTGTCAGTGTTATCAACATCGCAAATTTCCTTCTCCCACACTCTGCCCTTCCCCTCCCCCAACGGCACGGCTGCTAATCCTGCTGTCCTCTCCCTGCTCACACCCGTGAGAGCTGACCACACGTGAGGGCTGTGGGGACGGGAGACACAAAGATAGATGGGGAGCAGGGGCCAGGGAGACAGCCCCAGCAAGATGTCCTCAGGGGGAGGTCTCTGGTGGCAGAGCTGTTCCCTCCACCTGACCTGGGCCCCTTCTGCTTCCCTGCACAAACTCTAGGGCCCCAGCACCCTCTCATCAAGAAGCAAGGCAAAACCACAGTGTCATGAACACCTTGGAGAACAGGGGGCCCCGTGAATGACAAGACCCACCACGAAGGAACAAGCCGAGTGCAGAGACATCACAAAGACAAATGACACTTAGTGAGCTTGCCTTTACGGTGGGGAATCCAGGCATCCTGATGGGGTCAGAGCAGTCAAAATGCATCCTCTGGAGCCGAGCATTTTGTATGTGTTTCCTCATAACAACCTATTACCATCACTGTCTCCAGTCGGCAGGTGGAAACTGAGGCACAGAGGGGTGGAGTGTTGGCAAGACTGTAGGGTGAGTGATAGAGACAGAACTCACCCCAGGCCAGATGAAATTAGAATAGGGCCTAGAGCAGCAGTTCTTCAAGTGTGGACCAGATGTGACTGCATCACATGGGAGAGTCCTCTGGAAATGCCAGCAATGGCACCCGGCCCCAGACCCTTCGAATCAGCAGCTCTGGGGGCAGCCCAGCAACCTGTCCCTCATCAGTCCTCCAGACCATGCCCATACCCTCAAGATGGAGATGAGATGACATAGAAGATGATGGGTGGGCTGAGTGGTCAGAGAGAACTTTCTGGAGATGTGAGACCCCTGTCCAGGCCCTTGCTGCCAGGAAATGAGGCTTCTTTGCTCTCTGGCAGTATAGGGCTGGGGCCATGGCACCCCTGCGGGGCTGAGAAGGGCTCTGGAGCCTCCCAAGACCTCAGGGGATAAGGCAGAAGCCCCGGAGTCCGTGACACCTCCTCCTCCCTCAGCCTAGGGTTAGAGGTGAAACCCAGGAGCCAGAGGGTGCTAGAAGGATTGGAAGCTGGACTCTGACTAGCTCTGTAAACAGAGGTGGGAGACAACAGGCTTGACGGAAGACCCAGCTGCTGATTAATGACACCCCTCCCTGGCCTCCTCAGGGGAGCCAGGATACCCCTGTCCTCAGCCTCCTGGGGAGGGAGGGTCAGTTGCCAGGGATGCCCAGCTGACAGGAAGAACACTGGTCTAGAATTCCATAACACATGTTACTGGTACAATCACGAGAGGAAAAAGCTGTTAGCAGCACCAGAAGCTGTATTAAAGACTCCTCCATAGGGAAAAGGCCTTGCCCAGTGTCACAGGACTCATGTCTCACTTTCCCAACTACATGTGGATTCTTAGAGAAAAATGGAAAGTTGCACTGGGGGCCCCACCCTTAGTACCCTCGCCGAATCAAGGCCCCTTCCTCAGCAGGATGGAGATCCTCAGGTTGGCCGTGGGAGACAGTTGGGCCCAGGAATAGTGCTGCTCCCAAGGGGGAGGGTCTCCAGGGAGCCAGCGTGTTCCAGAATGTTCCATCCTGGCCTCTCGGGGTGTGTGGGAAAGGGAGGGAGACCAAAGTTCACATTTGAAGAAACCAGTTCTGCCAAAGTGAAGAAAAGCAGACAGCCTGTGTCATGACTCCCAGACTGGCCCAGCCTACCAGGGCCACCCCACCCTGGCAGGGAGCAGCCAGTGGGGAAAAGGTTCTCACAGGAACTAGAGGCCAGAGTGGCCCTTCCCCCACTGCCTCCTCCTGCTTTGGGGGCTCTATCAAGTGGCGGTGCTGCTGCCTGGGACAATGCACAGTGACAGGATGGGACTGGGGGGCAGACTGGAGAGGGACCCCTACCTATCTCCAAGAGACCTGGGCCTACGGACGCAGGAGCTTTGGGTGAGCTCACAAGCATTCAGGTTGTGTAAACACACTCAACACACATGTAACTTGGAGAACCCATGCACGTCGCAGGTATACAACACACCACCCAGAAACTGCTACACACCCGACCTTTGCCCAGGCCTCTGATGGAATTTCCCTTACCCGTAGGCCCCGGGCTGGGCGTCACTAGGGGGCAGCAAAGAGCAAAGCCGCCAGTTCACCTGGAAGTTCGGAAAACACAGGATTCTTCGTCTCCACCATAGACCCTGTTGGGAGGGCAGACCCATGGCTTTCCTGTGGTCCCCCAAACCCCACATTCCCCAGTAAGCCCTTCTGGAAGCATCTGATCTGAAGTTGTCCCATTGTCCTCACACACCTACGCCTCACCCTCTTGGCCATTGGCAGCATCTCCCACGTGGCCCACCCCGTAAGCACCCTCTGCCTCCTAAGGCCCCGTCTCCCCTTCCCCAGCCCATGTTTACAGCTCATGTGGCAATCAGCCCTGGCCCATGGAACAAGCCGTGGATTTGGAATCCAATGACCCTGGACAAGTCATTTATTTAGCTACTCAGCCGGAGCCCTGGTTTCCTTTCCTACAAAATGGAAGCAAGAGCCTCTAAGAATATCATTAAATGAGATAACAGGAAAGCACCCTGCTTGTCCACCAGCTGATGCCTCTGCTGCCCCCACCTCCTACCCCATCCCAACCCCCCCTCCCCTGCCACAACAGGTCATCATGGAAGCCTGGGTGAAGGGTGTGAACCCCAAAGGCAACTCCACCAACCCCAGCAACTGGGACTTTGGCAGCAGCTTCTTCTTCGCAGGCACGGTTGTCACCACCATAGGTAAAGGGTTGTGGTGGGGAAGGGCTTCCCCAAAGCCTCTGTCTTGGTTTGGGTTCCCCAGAGCAGAGGCTGAGACCAGGATATGGTTTGTCTAAGAGATGATGCCAGGAAGCATGAGCAGAGAGGTGGGAAGGCAGGGCAGGAGAGGAGAAAATGCAGCAAAGTTCGCATTGAGGATGCGAGGGGTGGGCCAGGGAGGGCCACTGGCCTCGCTCCCACCTGGACCCTCTCAGAGGCCAGGCAGAGCTCAGCCTCAGAATGGTGCCCATGGGGGGCGAGGAAGCGGGGCTATTTATCTACCAGCTCCTGCCCTTGCTGGATGAGAGCTGATCCCAGATCAGCTCTCCAGGATTTGGAACTTGCCCATACACCCAACATACTCTCAGGTAGAGAGAGATGCAGGGACTCGGGATTCAGAGCCACCTGTGTATGTAGAAACTGCCTCCCCCCCAGCTGCAGGGGATGCCCCAGGTGTTCCGAGGGGACAGGCCACCCAACAGCACCTGCTATACCCCCTCACCTAGAAAACCCACCCACCTCTCCCAAGGAAACCCCAGACCTCCCATATCCATGGTCTCCCCATCCATTCAATTAAGTTCAATTCCACACACCTTCCTTCACCTCAGGGGACAACTGTAGCAGAAGGAGTGGGGGGTGGGTAGGGAGGGTACAGACTTGGATCAGATCCAGGCTCGGCCCTCAAGGAGCTTCTGATCCAATGAAGAGGAAAGAGATAAGCATGCAAAAAAACAATAGTACAAGGCAAAGTAGATAATTAGACAGGAATGACACAAAGCACTATAAGGAATCACTCCTATAAGGAATACTCCCTCCTAGTAGGGAGGAAGACAGTGGCAGTCAAGAGGGCTTCCTAGAGACAGTGTCCTTGGAGATGTGCCTTTCAAACACAAGCAGGATTCTTTTTTTTTTTTTAAGATCTTATTTATTTATTTGACAGACAGATATCACAAGTAGGCAGAGAGGCAGGCAGAGAGAGAGAAGAGGTGGAAGTAGGATCCCTGCTGAGCAGAGAGCCCGATGCGGGACTTGATCCCAGGACCCTGGGATCATGACCTGAGCCGAAGACAGAGGCTTTAACCCACTGAGCCACCCAGGCGCCCCCACAAGCAGGATTCTTACGAAGAGAGATCATTGTAGCGGGGCGGGGGGTGGGGGGCGGCAGAGAGAATATTTTTGGGAACAGAGGAGCTTCCCCTTCACCCCCAGAGGTAGTGGGACACCACCTCTGCTCCAGTCTGTGGGGGAGGCCATTCTGAACTCTCCTCCATATTTGCACACTCCTCCTCCCCCTGCAGGATATGGTAACCTGGCACCAAGCACAGAGGCAGGCCAGGTCTTCTGCGTCTTCTACGCCCTGGTGGGCATCCCACTCAATGTGGTCTTCCTCAACCACCTGGGCGCAGGCCTGCATGGCCACCTGGCTACCCTGGAGAGGTGGGAGGAGCAGCCCAGGCGCTCCCAGGTAGGGCCCCTTCCCACTCCCAGCCCTGCCACAATGGGATCCGTTGCAGGGAGAAAACAGAGGTTGACACTAAGACACAGTTTGACAGGCAAGGTCTCAGGGGTCGATGCCTGTGGAAGAAAGGGCCCTGCAGAGGGGGAAGGTGAATTGTGATTGGGCTGGAATGAAGACTTGGACAGCCCCTCCCGGAGTTCGGCATTGTACGTGTGGCCATCGGAGTTGGCCCCACAGGGGGCTGAATTGGCCAGGGGTTTATTCCCTGGTGTCCATCAGGCATAGGGTGGCCTTCCTGTGAAGGGTATGCCCTTAAGCCAGGCAGTCTTCTGTAGCCAAGGGCCACTCCAAAGAGCTGAGAGCTGGAGACCACTGGCTGACGGCTGGTCAACAAGGTTTTCTTTGCAGGGGGATCTGGTGGCACATTCTTGCGGTTATCACAGAGCTCCAGCACCTCCCCTTGTGGTCGAAAATAAGCTCCAGGCCACCCAGCACACCCCCAGTGCCCACCAGCTTGGCCAGCTTGCAAAGGCAGGTGCATGAAGGAGAGCCGAGGTGCAGAGGAATCTAGGATAGTTCAGATCAGAGTCCCCGTGGGCCTATCCAAGTGTGATCTCCAGGCCCAGAGGAGTCTCCAGGTTCCAGCCTGACCCACTAATGAAATCCCTCTGACCAAATGTTTCCCCGGCCTGGGCAAGAGCACACACACACAGTACAACCCCCACCCCAAAGGTCTGCAGGCAAGGAAGGGACATAGCTATGGTCTAGCTCCACTCCCAGATTTGTGTCTGCCCACTCCCCACCCCCACCCCCCCCACACACACACACATACACAGTCCTGGGGCCTTCCAAGTAGACTGAGAGACAGACTCTCTCTCTCCCAGCTGCTGCAGATCCTTGGCCTGGCTCTGTTCCTGACCCTGGGGACGCTGGTCATTCTCATCTTCCCGCCCATGATCTTCAGCCATGTGGAGGGCTGGAGCTTTGGGGAAGGCTTCTACTTCGCCTTCATCACTCTCAGCACCATTGGCTTCGGGGACTATGTTGTCGGTGAGAACAAGGTGGTCACATAACTCAGGGTGGGTGCCACGGGGATTCGGGGGATGGGGAGATGTCTACAGGTGGTAACATTGAAGGTCAGATCGTCCCTGGCTATCTGGGGGAGACCATCGGTTTGTGAGGCTGCTGAGGATTCTAACAGCCTTGGACATCTGTGGCCGGGGACACATGGCCCTTTCCCCTGGGGACCCCCACTATAGATCCTTGTTATGGAGAGGCTGGCGAGGACCCCTATGGAACCTGGGGCGATGGGGATTGTGCCCTCAGATCCCTGGCATGTATCATGTTTCGTTCCCTGCCAGGCACAGACCCCAGCAAGCATTACATCTCCGTGTACCGGAGCCTGGCCGCCCTCTGGATCCTCTTGGGACTGGCATGGCTGGCGCTGATCCTCCCACTAGGCCCTCTGCTTCTGCACAGGTGCTCCCAGCTCTGGCTGCTCAGCAGGGGACTCAGCCTCAAGGACCGGGGAGCCCCCGAGATGGATGGGCTCCCCAGACCTCAGAAGATCCCCATCTCGGCGTGAGGTCTCCAGGGGCCTCAGAAGCCCTTCCCACTTCCCCGACCCTTGTATGCCTTCCAGACTTCCTGTTCTGTGTCCTTCCCCACTCTCTTCCTAGCCAGGGCTGGTCTCAGGAGCTCTCTAGAGAGCAAAGGAGCAAGTCACTACAAGGAGATGTAGGACAGGATGAAGGACAGATGTGGGTGGAGTGAGACATGCATCATTGTCCCAAAGCTCTTCCCCCAAACATGACCTGGCAAAGTCGAATCCAGATATGGGTCACTCTGGCCAAGTTTCCATCATGCCCTCCCTGCATCCCCCACCACCACCCAGGAGACTTAATCCAGTACAGCAGACAAAGGGTGACTTTATTTTCACCTCACTTGATAAATGCACAGTGAGCATTTGCCTGTGCGTCCGGCAGAGTGCCAGGCTCTGGGGGCACAACAGTAAAAGATCTTGCTCTCTGTGTGCGTATCATCCACTGGAAGGACTAGACAAGCAGAGACGCCCCAACCCAGTGCCCCAAATGCGGTAGGGGGGTATGACAAGAGCTCATAGGAAAGGCTGGCAGGGACCATCAAGGAGAGAGGCTGGGCAGGGACTTTGGAGCACCTTCTGCAAACAGTATCTGCCCTCAGGGGACCAGCAGCTGCTTCTCCAACCTGCCAGCAACCCTTGCCTAGAGGTCTGGAGCCATCCTTCAACAAGGAGGAGCTCTGGGATGTCCCACCTACCTTCCGGAGTGTGGCCTCCCCTGACTCCTCAGGGCACCCCTTGGCCTCATCACCCCCTCTGAGTGCCTGTCGTAAGAACCTTTCCAAACACAGCCTGGGGAAACAGGGAGCCAGCAGATCCCAAGGGATCCCCAGGAAATGAGCTCCATGGAGGACTGGCCTCCTTCAGGAATGTGCTCTGCAGCCCTGACCTTTCTCCTGCCAGACTGTGACATCTCTGGTCAGAAGGAGAGGAGAGATTGAGACCAGTCCATCTAAAGCCCAACTTCATTAAGGACTCCAACCTCTGCCCCTACATCTGCCATCAAGGAAGGTCCATAAGTGGCCAGGGGCTCTGGAAGGGACTGAGGCAAGGCTGTGACACAGAGAAGGCTCCAGGTGGGACACACAGGGAAGGATCTACAGCAGCAAGAGAGACCCAGGTTATAGGGCAGGACTTCCTCATATGGAGAAAAGGCCTGGGAAATGGAAGACCCCCAGGGGACTCCTTACATACCCCGCACCCTTCCTCCAGGAAGGGAGTAAGGGGGCCTCTTCAGAATCAGTAAACGGACAAGCCCACTGGTGAAGGATCCTCTTGCCTCCCAAGTTCATAGACAAGTGGGGATCAACTGGGGTCCCTCACCTTTGGGTACACAACAGAAAGAAGAGTGTTACAAGAGATCCAGGGAGACTCAACAGGTGGCAAGTCCTTGGTGATAGTCCCAGGGTCCAAGAACTTGGGCTGGGGCCCTAAGGCAATAAACTTGGCTTCTATTTTCTCTTCCTCCAGCGTGCAGTCTCCAGGAGTCTCTACCACTCCTCCCTCCAGTAGGACAGGCTGGGGGCTCTGGGCTCATTCCTTCTCAGCGCCTGCGGTCACCCCAAGCCCTCCCCTTCTCCCTGAGCTAGGCCTGGGTGGGGAGTACTCCAAGCACACTCAAGGCGGGGCCAGATGCCCCACATCTCCAGCCTCATTTTGTCCCTGGGATTGGATCCCTGGCCGGGGCGGGGCCGGGCTGTCCCATTCCCCAGCAAGCCTCCTCTGCTGAGAAAACTGGCCACAGGCAGGCGTCGACTGAGGAGAGGACCAGCCGAGAAGCCCCTAGCCCTTTCTTCCCACCTCAGTCCCGGCCCATGGCTCCAGGCCCAGGGCTCCCTGCCTCTCTGGCTCTGTGCAGACCCCGCGCCCCTGCAGCGGCTGGCGACAGGGCGGCGGAGTGCGCGGTGCCGGGCACCGTGCTCCTGCTGCTCGCCTACCTGGCTTACCTGGCGCTGGGCACCGGCGTGTTCTTGGTGCTGGAGAGCCCCGCGGCGCGCGATTCCAGCGCGAGGTTCCAGCGCGACAAGTGGGCGCTGCTGCAGAACTTCACGTGCCTGGACGGCCCGGCGCTGGACTCGCTGATCCGGGTCAGGGGCGAGCGGGGGCACGGCGGGGGCGAGGGGACACTCCCTGGCTGCGGCCCGGGCCCCGCCGGGAGCACTGAGGGCACAGAGAGGCGGACCGGGTCGAGGCGGGCAGCCCGGGGCGGGCGGGGGCAGGAGGGTCGGGCTGGTGCGCTGCGAAACCGGCGGCTGCGGCGGCGGAAAGCGGGAGCGGCGCGCGGTCAGTCCCCCTCTGGGGCCGAGAGGGCACGACCTGCCCCGTGGAGAGGGTTGCCAGGCCCAACACCGGAATTTGAGCGTGGGGACCGCAGGGGGCGGGCCGACTCCGGGCCGGGGCCGGGGCCGGGGCCGGCGGGGCCTCCCGGGTGCGTCCGCAGCAGCAGGGCCGGGTGCTCTCAGGGCGGGGGAGGTGGCGGGGTGAGGGTCCCAGCAGGCCCGCGCGCCGCTGTGTCGGGGTCGCACCGCAGGCCAAGGACGGAAGGGCAGGCCTGAGCCCTTACGCAGAGTGCAAACATGCGAACTGGGGGCGAGGAGGGCAGTGGGGCGACGGGCACTGTCTGAGGATGCGCTGAGCGGGAATCGGGGTGAGAAAGGTTCAAGGCGCGCTTGTCCCAGCGGGTGAGTGGGATGCGGCCAGGAGCCCGAAGTGCACAGACCCGCTCTGAGAGAAACAGACAGACACAGGGGCGCTCTTTGACTGATCCCGCTCTATTCCGGGTCTTCGGACTCAGGGACTGGACGTGTCTGGGCCATGCACTGCTGAGGGGCTGGGGGACCCAGCGGGGCGTGGGCGAGGGGGAAGGCAGAGGAGGGTCCTTGAGAAAGGGGTGCTTCGCAGATGGATGGAGGTCCCCTTCCATTCCGGGCAGGCCACACCCGACTGGGACCCGCCTAGAATTGGGTGCTTTAACATTCCAGGACCTCCCTTGGTCTGGGGACACAAACGTGTCCCTAGCCCCAAAAGCCCACCGGTTTTCCCGCAGTCTCGCTGCCGCCTCCATCCAGGCGGGTCTGAGTGCCAGAGCTGCCAATCTGAAGCCAGTTCCCAGAAGGTCGCAGGGAAACGTTTCTGGGTGGGAAGTGACCGGGCGCTGGTGCAGTGGTAGAGTCCTGAGGCCTTGCACTGGGCTGATTGGGCAGCAGAAGGACTGTCTCTGCTAAGGACCTGTTGTCGCACCACTATCCCCCACCTCCACACTTTCACAAATACAGCGGCACTGCCTGGTCCCCTGTGCTGGGCAGCACCCCCTTAGCAGAGGTGGGGGCCTCCCTTACCTGCCGCATGGGCCCAGGGAGGCATTGATGAGGCATTGCCAGTGATGGCAATGAGAGCAGGGAGTGCTTCTGTGGAGCACTGGCTGTGTGCCAAGCATTGTTCCAGGCGATTAATTCTCTTATTTACTCTTTCCACCCTCACCTACCTAACCAGCAGGTACCATTTCATCATCCCATTTTCAAGATGAAGAAACTGAGGCTCAAAGAGGTTAAATACAACTATATGGTCCCATAGCCAGGGAGCTGGGCCTGGTAACCACCAAGATGGGGCTCAGTGCAGATCTGTGAGAGGGGTTCCCCAAAGCTCCCGCAGGGCCTTCCTCTCCTTACCTTCCCCTTCAGCCCCTCTGCTCCCCTCTGCTACTTCACCCCTGCCTCAAGCATCCCATGGCTTCCATCATCCCCAAGACAAGGATCGGGCATCTCCAGCCCAGATCTCCCCCTGAGTACCGACAGGTACATGCAGCTTCCTCAGATTCCCCCAATGTCAAGAGCAAGCAGCCTGCCTCCTCCCAGCCCTGCACCTTCATCTATTCCAAATCTCTGTCATTGGCCCCACATCCACACACTCTCACAGTGGTGCTAAAGGCTTTCCTCACTACCCACACCAAATGGGGCCAGCATCCAGGCTTCTGAGTGTCTCCTCTCCTGGACCACTCGGGGCCAGGATGCAGGCGACTTGCCCCTGCAAGTGTGTCTCCGCTTCTGGCCTGCTCACACCTCTGCTGCCAGCTGCCAGGGAACACACAAACCAGATCTTGCTTCCTCTTTGCTGGGTGAACTTGGGAGAGACCTGCTGCCCCTTCCCTGGCATGGCATAGCCAAGCATGTCCTGGTTCCCAATGGCCTTTCCATCTCCCTGTACTAGATCCCAGCTACAGTCCTGCCCCGCAGGCTCTGCCCCTGCTGTCCCATCTCCCTGAATGTCCTTCCCATCAGGAGCAGTCCCTTTTGACCCTCAAAGAAGGCCCAACTAAAACATCACCTATTCCATGAAGTCTTCTGCCCCTACCCCCATCAGAATGAACACATTTCCTCTCTGCATTCCTATATTCCTATTATTATATTTGTAACCATGACGATGATGGCAACCACTCGCACTGACCATACACCGAATACCTCATTTAACCCCTACACAACTCTGTGAAGGAGGTGATATTAGCATTCCCATTTTACAGATAAGTAAACTGAGACCCGGAGAAGTTGGGTATCTTGTCCAGGATCATGCAGCTCTACTGCCTTAATGCCCAAAGCATTAAGGGGAATCTGCACTGTATTAGTTAAGACTGTCCCTGTCCCCCTGAGGACTGAGGGCCTGGTTCTTAGGGGACCCGGGACATCTCCGGGTCCCCTAAGACACCAGGTGTCCTGCCTGGCACTGCTTGTTGCAAGGATGGGGCAAGCAGGGGAGGGGGGAACAAATGACATTCTTCAAACTGGTGAGACATCCTGAGCTGACCTTGGCTCTAGGGCAAAGAAGGGAAGAAGCTATTCCCATGGCCCCTGCCCCTGGGGAAGCCCTAGGTGGAGGGAAACAGCCTCCTTGCGCTGAAAGAGCTGAGATCAAAGAGTGGTTGTGAGGATTGTCCATGAGTGTGAGTGTGGGTGTGGGTTTGGGTGTGTGTGCACATGCACGCACATACTCGTGCACACACGTGTATATGTTTGGGGGCAGGGGCCCAATTGCCCCCCCAGAGCCTAGTGGTCACTGCAGCCTCTCCCCCAGGGCATCATCCAAGCGTACCAAAATGGGGATATTGTCCTTGACAACACCACCAGCATGGGGCGCTGGGAGTTCATGGGCTCCTTCTTCTTTTCCGTGTCCACCGTCACCACCATTGGTAAGAGTGGGTGGGGCTGGGGAGGCTGGCCTCCCCTTAGAGGATGGGGGACAGGGGACCAGTGCCTTTTGGAGGGGTCCCTAGGGCCCCATGACTCCAAGTGTAGCTGCCCCTTGCAGTGTGGCCACTGCCTATGGACAGAATCCCGGGGTCCCCTTGGATCTGCAGAATCCGATTCTGCATTTCACCGTGGTCTCCACGAGGCTTGTGTACAACAGTCAAGTTTGAGAGGCGCTGCCCTGGAGGGTTCTGCCTCACACAACCTCTCGGGAAGCAGAGGGTCACCCCTGTGCAGCAGTAAAGTTGCCTCTTGGCTTTATAAGTGTCCCAAGCCAAGCCCACCCAACACTGAGCCCAGGGGTGGAGGTGGGGGGCAAGGGAAAATTGGGAAGGAAGAAGGGGTAGAAATCCATAAAGAGCCTTTCCACGCCCTGTTCTCGGCATTGGGAAAATGTGGCCATTCCTGGAGGCCTCACCCCAGCTTCTCACCAGCACCCCCAACCGTCTCCAAGCCCCCTCTCTCCCCCTCTCTCTCCCGTTTCCCTAGCCCTGCCTTCAGGAGGGCAAAGGTAGAACTCCTGGGAAGGTGCCTGGGGGATGTTAGATAGGGAAGGAGAAAAGCAGCCTAGGTCCCTCCAGCTCTGAAACCCAGGAAATAACTCAAGTCCAGAGTCCCATGCGCCTGTCCTGAGCGGGGGGGGGGGGGGGGGGGGGGGGGGGGGGTAGGTGTGCCATGACACTGGACATACCACCAGGTGGCAGGCTAACACCACTGCTGGCCAGGGCCACCTCCACCGGCTCTGGGCCAGCCAGGATCCTCTCCCCAGCAACCAGTGTCCCAACTTCTGTCCTCCCCAGACCAGACCAGAGCCAGGCAGGAGAACCCAGACGACTCTCCATCTAGTTTAAACCAGCAAATATTACTTGAAAGCAGGTCTCAGGGCTCTTCTCCACCTTGAGGCAAACATGCTTGGTAGGGGACCTCTCAGACTCCATGGACCCTGTGACTCGGGAAGGACTAGCCAAGATGGCATTTATTCCTCTTTACACCCCCTGGGCCCAACACAAGGCCCTGCATACAATGGGCACCCAACAAACACTGACACGTTAGTGAATTCCAAAATTGCCTATTCCACCTGCATTCCTTGAGTCCCAGGGGATTTTGAGGCTCTGTGGGAAGCTCTCCCAATTGTATGGGGCTTTATTCTCTAAACCCTGCACCTCCTACATCCTTTGCCCGAGGCCTGGGACTTTGGCCCACTGAATTCCGAGTTCGGCAGCCTGTCCCTTCCTCTTTACTCAGCCTGAGCCAGCTCTCTCTGAAGGGAAGGAGAGCAGGGGCAGGGGGAGCCCACCCCATGCTGCACATACAGTCTACTTGTTGTGGGGGGCTCCTTTACAACGGAGATTTCATTTTGTCCATATGACCTCACCTCCAAGGACAGGGCTTATTATTTTCACATCACAGAGGAGGAAACTGAGGCACGCAGAATTTGCTCAATTTTTCCAAGGTCACATAACAGTAAACAGCAGAGGTGGAATTTGAAACCCAGCTGGAGGACAATATTGCTCTTTTCAGTACTGTAAACCTTTAGAAGGTTTACAAGATAGAGTGGGAATTCTAAACAACAGGAAGAAAGAGAAGACTATTCTGGGATGGACAGTAGGGAAGCTCATGACCCTGTGATTCTGACCACGCACACATGCACGCATGAGCACGCGGAGGGGATGCAGAGAGAGGAGGAGGAAGGCAGAGACAGGAAACAGGGTACCTATGGAACACTCCACAGGAAAAGGAAGCAATAATCCGAAAGATACAGCAGAGGACTGCCTCCTTGGGGGTCCCTCAGGCCCTGAGTCCAGCGCCCAGTAAGGGCTGTACTTTCCAAGACCCAAAATGAAATAGGGTCTGACAGGGCCTTGAACACTTCTAGACCAGCCAGACAGGCCTGAGCCCTCACATTGTCCATCGCCTATGAACTGCATCCCTGGCTTGCTCATTCATTCACTTATCCAGCCATGCATTCATTCAACAAAGAGACAGTAGCTGTGGGAGCCCGACATTTCTGGGGAAACAATGATGAGAGGAAACTGGCAAGTTCCTGCCCTTGGGGGATTGACATTCTAGTGCAAGAGGACACCCAAGAAACAGATACTTAGACAATATTCAGGGAATGAGAGGTGCTTCAAGAAAAATAATGCCAGATAAGGGGGTCTAATAGTGATAGGGGCTATTGTATATGGAGTGGCTATCAAAGGCCTTGCTGGGACAGTAAACTTGAAGCAGAGACATGAACAAAATAAGGGAGAAAGCCATGTAAATATCTGGGGGAGCAAGTGCAAGGGCCCTGAGGTAGGAGTGTGGCTGGTGGGCTTGGACAACAGGAAGGAGGATGAGGTGACTAGAAGGTGTTGGAAATGAGGGCTGACTTTGGACAAGGTGCAGGGCAGCCACCCAAGGCCTTCTCAGGATATCCTGGGGCTGGACTAGCAATGGGAAAGAGGTGACAGGAGGGAGGCCTGCTGACGTGAGGTATGGCTTAGCTGGAGTGGCGGTCACCAAGCATGGAACAGGCAAGCGGAGCTTCAGTGGTGTCTGCTGATTGTGCTGACCTGGGGCTGGCTGAGAATGATGGGAAGGAGAAAATTCACTTAATGTCAGTCTGAGAGAGGTGGGAGCTTCATGGGAGTGGGGAGGGTCCTCTCAGATTTGGAATCTAAGTGCCACCATTCCATGGGTTAGAAAGACCCCTAGGGATGGAGGAAAGTACTTGGGGGGTTAGAGGAGGGGGGTCAGGAAGGAGTCAGGCAGGGGGGGTTACTGAGACACTTACCTCTCCCTGGATGCCCAGAGAGAGTTCCCTCCTTTAGGTGAGGGATCCTAGAAAGGCCAAGAGATGGAGGATGCTTGGGGCTCTAGAGGTGGCTGCTGATGTCCTGAGACCAGTGGAGTTGGGTCACCATCCACTCATTCACAAAGCAAATATCCGTTTAGCACCATCTGTATGCTAGATGCTTAAGGGGACCCCTTCTTATCTATGACACACTTCCATGGCCTCCTTTTGTCCCGTAGCGTGTTGCAAGGTACACGTCCACCTCCCCACCTTACAGACAAGGACACAGAAGCTCAGAAAGGTCAAGCCACTTGCCCAAGGTCCCACAGCCTTCAAGGGCTAGAGCTGGGTTTCAAACACAGGGAGCACCTCTGATTCCAAAGCCCATGTCCTAGACGAGTGCATGCTTAGGCTACTCTTGAGACTATGACGTCTGAGACCCCTCAGTAAGGGGAGGGTGAGGCAAACCACCAATGCAAGTGAGCAGGAGGCATGTGAGAGTGCTGACCCAGTCGGGGGGCGGGGGGAGGCCAGGCAGGGTGCAAGACAGCTGTTCATCTATTTACTCATTCATTCCTGTACCATTCATTCATTCATTCATTCTGAATCGTTCAGTACACATTCAGTGAGCACCTATGGGGTGTCAGATCCCGGGCCAGTTGCTGAGAATATAAAGCCGATTATGACTCAGCCCGTGCTTTTGAGGGGCTTATGAACTTTGAGGATGGCGGGCTTGCAAACAAGCCATTCTCATACAGCAGGTTACCCTCCAAGCTGCCAGAGTGCTGGGGGAGCCGCTTCAAGGGGGCTGCCATCTACAGACAAGCAAGGAGGGATGTACGCTCTTGGTAGAGAGTCATGCTCAGAACACAGAGGCACAAAGGGGTCTGGGGGTTCAGCAGGGCAGGAGAATGGCCGGAACTGGGAAAGGGGGGCCCAGATGAGCTTGGAGATAGGCTGGATGAGACTTTGGGCTTTCCTCAGCAGACTAGAGAAATGAAGACAGCTCATAACCTGGGAAACAATAGAATGAGGCTTGCATTTCAAACAAGATAGGACAGCAGTGCTGACCAAGAAGCGGGGGAACAGAGATGGAGAGGAATGACGAGGGAAAGAATGCCCAGGCTGATGGGCTCCTTTGGGGAACACCTCCCCATCCCTTATCTTCATGACAAAGAAGATTGCCAACCTCCACCTCCCCCAGGGCACCTGGTGGTCTGTCCACCACCCCTCACCCCTGAGGGGCTCGGAGGGAAGCCCAGGTGTGTTAGTGAGGGCCCTCTGGAAACCAGGTATCAAGACAGAATCAGATGTACAAGAGATATATCAGGGGAAGGGAATGAGGTCTTTGAAGGATGAAGAAGGGAGCCCCAAGCAAGACTGCCTGCTGGGGGTGCTACATGAGCCAGGGACACCCAGCCCGGGGGGGGGGGGGGGGGGGCGCCGCGCCCAGAGGCAGGAGCCTGGAGGCAGCAGGGCCGAGGCTGGAATGGTGTCTATCCCTGAAGGGCGGCATCTGGAGGCCTCACACCCTTCCATGCCCCTGTCCACATCCTTCTGTTTGTCCACAGAGAGGGAAATGAAGGGAGAGAAGGGAGTTTCACACACACTGCTGAGCCTCCTGGAGCTTCCATTTTCCAGTCTATAAAACATGGGGCGTCATCTCCCCTCAGAAGGCTGGTGGTGAGGGGGCACTGAGGGAGGGCAGGCACAGTCGTGGCCAGTAAATATGAGCTACTGAGTCTGGGAGGGCCCCTGGGGATGGAAGGGGCCCCTGAGGTGCCTCCATCTTGCCTCACTCAGGCTATGGCAACCTGAGCCCCCGAACGATGGCCGCCCGCCTTTTCTGCATCTTCTTTGCTCTCCTGGGGATCCCGTTCAACCTCGTGGTGCTCAACCGACTGGGGCATCTCATGCAGCGGGGAGTGCAGCGCTGTGCCCACAGGCTGGGGGGCGCCTGGCAGGTGAAGGGGCTATGGGAGTAAGGGGAAGGGTGGGTTACTTCCAGGATGAGCTAGGTCCTGGGAATCGGGGGCCCAGGGGAGCTGGGGTTACTTATGGAAAACAGGGTTCCTGGGGGGGGATGTGGTGGGATTGGAGGCCACTGCCCAGAAGGGTACAAGCCAGCCAAGATCTTGCCCGGGAACCTGGAGAACATACGGTAGGTGGAGGGCCCCCAAGGGCAGCGCCTTCCTCCCAGCAGGGGCTGTTCATCCTGCTTCCAGCTCAGGACCACCCCCCACCCCCACCCCAGGCTGTCTGTTCCCCCAGCACTGGCTAGAGACCACACGGGGGCCGGGGCTCTCTGTGCACCCACAGGACCCAACCAAAGCTCCGTGGCTGGCGGGCGCCGGCGCCCTCCTCTCCGGCCTCCCGCTCTTCCTGCTGCTGCCCCCCCTGCTCTTCTGCCATGTGGAGGGCTGGAGCTACGTGGAGAGCTTCTACTTCGCCTTCATCACCCTCAGCACCGTGGGCTTTGGCGACTACGTGATTGGTGAGAGAGCCCCGCAGGCGGTGGGAGGGAGGCCTGGACACTCAGCTGCCCAGCGTCCCCTCCCCGCTCTGTCGACTGGCCCTCGCTGTGCGCCAGGCCCCGTGGGGGCTCGCGGGCTCGAAGTCCAGAGGACTCGGTCCTTGGCGAGTTCAACCTGCTCTGTCCTTCGATGAGTCAAGGTCCAGCTAAAAAGGGACACCTGGAGTTTGACCCCAGGGCTTGGAGCTGGCTGTAAGTCACACTCCCGGCCTTCTTGACAGCTGGAAATGTTGGAGGCTCAGCTATTTTTATGAGCGCCCGCTAAGTTAGGGGAGTGCCTGACCTCCCTCCCTGACTCTTCCTAGTCCCAGGGTCTGTCCTCCCCACTTCACCCTGCCCCATGAAATGCCAAGATTTCCACTCTCCCAGGGAGAGGGGCCATATGTTCCACGCCACAGGCTGCAGGGACTAGACAGGAAGAGTCTGGAAGACTCGGGAAATGCCAGCACCCCCCCACACACACACCGGCCTCCACTGGAATACAATTGGCAGACAAACTCTGAATGCCCAGCAAAGAAGGGCTGTGTGGTCCAGAGGTGAGGTTCAATCAATGGGCAAGGTGAGGGGCCCAGAGGCCGCTGGCCTTGCCTAATAAAGCTGAGGCAGGTGCCCAGCAGGTGGCAGTGGAGGGACATTCTGTGGGGCAGCAGGGTGGGCCGGGCCCTCCTCGCAGCGTCATGGGCCCCCTCTGCTGCCCCCCCCCCCCCCCCCCCCCCCCCCCCCCCCCCCCGCAAGGTTCACCACAGGAGCAGTGACCACTGGTACCACCAGTACTCTGGTCACAAGGGACTCTGCACCCTCCCTCAGATCCCTGGCCCTCAGTTAGGGAGGAGGCCCTGTTCTCCTTCCCATCTTTAGAGACCGAACCCAGCCTAGAATTTGAAATGAGGTCTTACAAAAGTAACAAGCAGCTAGCTCATCAAGGGACTTAGAGTGACAGTTGTTACACATATTTTCCTGAGAAGGAAGCAGAAGCTCTCAGGCCATTTGCCTGAGACTGCCCATAGCTCAAATTCTGATCCGTGGACTCCCAAGCTCATACTCTTTCCAGACCACCTCACACATCCCCTCTCTGCGCCTTAGTGTTCCTATGTATAAAATGGGGGGCCTGGCTAGGTGATGGCCTCCTCACCTGTGTGCAGGCCCCGCTTCCCTGAACCTCTCCTTCCTTAGGTAGAAGGGTCCTGCGTCAGGGGCCAGCCACATGCTGTCCCTTCCTGATATCCTCCATCCTGGGAGGAAGCCTGTTGCTCTGGAAGGAAATCTTTGAGAAGATTTCCTCCAGCTGGGTACAGTCCCATTCCTATTCTCAAAGTGAAGAGATGTGTCTGAGGAGAGCTGAGCCCTCTGGCTCCAAGGGCCACATCTACCCCCGAACAGATCAGAGAGCAATTCTTGGATCTGTCCTCTCTTCTCTGTTCCCACTGCCATCTCCTTAGTCCAGGCAGGGCTATTATATATGGCTGGTTACGCAGGATGGGCAATGCACAACCCTAAGGGGTTGCCATTCACACAGAGCACAATGGAATGACACCCATGGATTTGTGCAGCCTATATCTTTGTCCCCCCGCCTTGGCCCTTGGGGCCTTTAAAATTGACAGGTGCTATCATGTCACCTAGCCAGCTCCTCTAAAAACCTTCAGTGTTTTGCCATAGTCTTAGGATAGAGTCCAAACTCCATGCCTTGGCCTGTGAGGGCTTCCTGTGTGGCTAAGCCCTGCCTCCCTCTCTTCTCTGAGCCCTCCCTCTTCTACCCTGCACTGGGGCCACCAGGGGCTCAGCTGGAACAGCCTCAACCCGGGCCTGTGAGATGTGACAGGTCCTGCCTCCCGCACCACCAGAGCTCAGAGCATGAAACTTGGGATTTGCCCCAGTGGTAATCCTAAACTCAGGAGGCCTGCTGCTCTGAGGGTGTCCAGTGCAAGGAGAGGGGAGGGAAAGTGGGACCAGGACTCTTTGCTGCAGTCTTTTCATGCCTACTGATCAGCAGCTCCCCCAAAGTTTGGTCCAGGGTGGGGATAGCTGAAAGCAGTCTCCCCTGGAATCTTGCCTAGAGAAGCCTCAATGGGGCTGAAGGGGCATCTCTGTGAGTACGTCCTCAGGTGCCACAGTCCCCTAAGGGAGGGTGGGCAGGAGGAGGGGCAGCTCTCTCTAGACACGGACACCCTGGAAATGGGCCTCCAGCAGCATCAAGGGAGGGCCAGTGACATCCACAAGCCCTCTTTGCTGGAGCAAGGAGGGCTGATCCGGGTCACTGCTTCCTGTGAGCCACTCTCTGGGGAGTGGCAGGGCCAGGGAGGCTGGAGTATGGGGCAAAGGCTTCCCAGAGCGCCCTTCTACCCGACATCCTGACTGAGGAGGTCTGGTTCCAGTTCACAAGAGGAACTCTTCAAGCCCCCGGGGCAGACCACTCCCACTGAGGGGCACCAGGCAGAGCTGTCCCCTCCACCACATCTCCAGAGATTTGCCGCTTGCTCTGATTCCCTCTGCAGCCATGTTAGTGCCTTGTGGCAACTGACCACATGGAGAAGCGTTGAGTGCCTCCTGTGCAAGGAGAAACTGAGGCCCGGGGAGGGGAAAGGTCCTAGAGTAGGCCAGCCAAGAGGACAGACTCCCAAGTCAGGACACCTGTGTTGCAGAATCTTCCCCAGCTGAGTGGGGACACACCCCATCCCCACCTCTCCCCCATGTCTCTCATTCTTCTCTGTCCCCCACGGACAAGGTCAAGCCCTTTCCTTGGATGGAAATGCTGACATCCATGATCTAGACTTGGGGGGCTCAGTGTCCCTGTGTCAGCAACCACGGGGGTACTGTCTTCACAGCCACTCCTTTTTCCCCGAAGGCTGTGGCCAGAGCAGCAGCCCAGGCCAAGCTGCCTGTTCCTCCCACGCCTCATACCCCCACGTCCCCCAATTGCATTTGCAATTCATTGGAGCGCCTTGCCAGCTGCCAGATCTCCAGCCACTTATGATTTCGGCTAAAACAATGAAATAAAAGGGGAGAAGGACACCTCCTCCCCTTGGTTGCCAGGAGCAAGCCGAACTGGTAGGTGGCAGGGGCGGAGAGCTGGCTCACTGCTGATCTCATTTGGGACCGTCAGCGGAATCTTGGCCCCATAACCCAATCAGCTTAATCCAATCCTGGCTCCTGCCGGGTGGTGAGGTGGGGTCCAGGGCTGCGGGGCTCATTCCCAAGCTGGGGCCCAGAAGAGGGACCCAGGCTTGAATGGCAGGAACAAAAGGCTGTCTTGGGGGCAGCCAGACAGGATGGGGGTAGACAGAGGGGTGGGTGGAACGGGACATCAAGACAGAAAAGGATATTGAAGAAATAAGACAGATCTCCCCCTTTGAACAAACCCGATCTGATAAGGGAAGCAAGATAGACCCCTGGCTAAGAGAGAAAAATTAAGTTATGGAGCAGGCTAAGCCTCCCAATGACCTCCATCTGTCCCTTCCCTCCACCATTACTGATCCAGTCCTGACTGTGTTGGGGGCACCCGTGTCGGGGTCTAATGGTGAGTAAAACAATCACCGAACTACAGGTCACCTGTTATATGCCAGGCACATTCCTGAAAACCTTAGATATTTGGACCCAGTCCTGGAAGGTGGACCTCTTGTGGCCTCTATTTTATACATGAGGAAGCCAAGGCCCAGAGAGAATAAGCAGGTTACTCAGCAGAGCACAGTGGCTGGGAGAGACTGTAACAAAGAAGGGCTCAGCCTCATCTCTGGAAGTGAGGACTAGTTGAGATCTATCTGCAGGATGAGGGGGAATCAACTAGGCCAAGAGGAATCGGAAATGAAGAGCACTGTGAGCAGGGAGGGCAGCATATGCAAAGGCCCTGGGGCAGGACTGATTGGTAGATGGAGAAAGAGGGGAAGTTCCAGAGTGACAAGCACAGCGCTCAGCGGGAAGAGGTGTGCAAATCAAGGCCAGAGGAATAGATAAGGCCATTGGGAGAAGAGTTTATGATTTCATCCCGAAAGCCAGTGGCTTGAAGAGTAATCATCTTCCCCATTTCCCAGGTGAGGGACAGACAGATGAAGGTCACACAGCTAGGAAGAACTGAGGCAGGATACAAACTCCAGTGGTTCCATCTGTTCTTCCTAAGGCTCCTGGCAAGTTGTCTCTGTTTAGATATGAGGAAACCAAACACAGAGACAGGCCAACAACAGAGAGGGCATTCAAATCTCTTGGAAGACTTATTAAAACACAGATTGCCAGGCCTACCCCCAGAGTTTGCATTTGGTAGGTCGAGTGGGGCTTGACCATTTGCATTTCTAGCAAACTCTCAGGTGATGCTGATGCTGCTGGTCCAGTGAATCTACTTTGAGAACCACTGGGATAGACCACAGAGCCTGTCAGAAAGCCAAAGAGGAAACTGAGCTTCCAAACCCAAGGTGTCAACCCAGGGAGGCTTCCTAGAGGCCCACAGAGGTGGTCACAAGGCCAATAATCTCGGACTTGAACCTTGAACTTCCCATATTCTGCTCATATGCATCAAGCCATGTGTGTCTGTTTCTGTTTGATAATGCCCTTCCAAGGCTCCATCCTCTGACCTTGCCTCTCCCCACAGGGATGGACCCCTCCCGGAGGTACCCACTGTGGTACAAGAATACAGTGTCCCTATGGATCCTCTTTGGGATGGCATGGCTGGCCTTGATCATCAAACTCACCCTTTCCCTGCTAGAGATGCCAGGGAGATCTTATTCCTGTTACCACCACAGCTCCAAAGAGAACTTCCAGCCCCGAAGCTGGAGGCAGAGCCTGGATGGGGAGGCAGAACCCCATTTGCCACAGCCAGGTTGCCATCTGGAGGAGCCTATGGGAATCACACAGCATCCAGAACCCTCTACTCGGGTCTCATGCTGTGGAAAGGACAGCTAGTTCTACTCCAGTATGTGTTCATCTTCTTCCTCAGCACCAAGACCCCTGGTTTTAAGCTTAGCACATGACCACCCAGACTAAAGACTACATTTTCTTTCTTTTTTTTAATCTCCCTTTGAGGCTATTTGCAGCTATATGATTAAATTTTGCCCAATAGAATCCACAGAGAAGTACCCTGTTTGACTTAATGAATATGACTTTTTGCAGCAAGGGGGGTATGCTCCACTTCACTACTTCCTTTTTCTAGTTGGCCGCGATACTGATACCATGGCTGGAGCTCTGGCAACCACATTGAACCATGAGGTTGAGGCCGTGTTTGAGATTGGTGAAAGAACCTGGGTTCTTTCTATGGTTGATTGCAGAGCTACCATAAGTAGGATAGAAAGAGCTACCACAGTAAGATAGAAAAAGCCCGGGTTCTTTCTATGGATGATTGCAGAGCTACCATAACAAATCTGGACTGACCTCCAGACATCATTTATGTGAGAGAGAAATAAATGTCAGTCTTACTGACTATTGTATTGTTTGGACTTTTCTGTCACTCACAGACGCAGCTAATTCTAATTGACATACATACCCAGAGATAAAGGTAGCATCTGAGCTGGGAACAGACACAGCGAGAATCCACTCTCTTCCCAGATAAGTTTGCCCAGGACTCTGGTGGAAGGGATGGACTGAAGGCAGAAGTAGAAGTCCTCCTCCACCTCCAGAAAACTTCTAGGTAAACTCACTAAAGATTTGCTGATCATTGTCAGGGCTGAAATAACCAGCAGGCAGCTGGTCCCAGTTTGGCTGCTGAATCCTTGCCCTAGGACTTTCTCACACCAGGAAGGTGGGGGGGGGGGGGTAGGGGCAGGCCAGTGGGCTCCTCCTGCCTCACCCTGCCCCACTGCATTTGAGGACTCCAATCACAGTTTGTAAAGCCAGGTAGGCTTTGTGGACGTAATTCAGTATGTAGATAGTCTCACCCTGAGCATTTCTGTCTCTCATGTAGGATTGCTACTAAGGTGGCACACTCCCTATCACACGGAGACCCCGGAGCCCAGCCAGGAGCCCCTGGCAGTACCAGCCACACCTGAGGGGCACCGCGGGCAGCTGGGTTCTTGCCCTTGTGGTTCCCTGTGACCTTGGCTCCCTTCCACTGGGCTACATGTGGTGGCACAGGAACCCTAGGGGCTCCACGTGGGCTTCTGCCTGTGGACAAACACCTCGGCCTCAGAGCCCTCCTGAAAGTGGGTCAGGGGTAGCCTTTTGGCCAAGAAAGAAGGAGGGGTTGTTACACCATCCAGCTTACGCCATCTGGCCTGGCCCTAAGTGGACCAAGGCCAGACCCAGGAGCAAACACGAGCGAGTAAACAACAGGGTCCATGCCCTTCTCCTAAGGCCCACAGGCTGGGCAGAGGAAAATGGAGGTGAGGAAGAGATTGCTGGTGGTTTGGAACTGGCATCCTTGTACTTAACACTCCAGAGAGATGACCCGTAACTTAAAATTGGGAAAGACAGAGAGGCCAGTGCTGGGTTGGTTTCCACGGTGCTGATTCTGCTTCGCCTTAAGCCCCTCTCTCCCCAGGCCTGGCCTCTTCGACAGAGTCCCTCTCACGCGCATCAAGCCCTTTACCCCGCGGACACCCAGACCCACGCTCCCAAGGCCTGCCCTTGGCGGGGGAAGAACAAGCCCGTACGCGTGGGGGAGGCAGAGGAAGGCTTCTGATTGGCTAGTTGCCTGCGATGTCCACTCCACAGCCAATGAGAGGAGTCGCTGGAACCTGAGGCACAAATCTAGAAAGCGAGAGGAGTAGTGGGGTGGTTACGCTGATGAAGAGGGAGCGGTGTGAAGAGGGAGGAGAAGCCGCAAGAAGCCATGTTGGGAGCCCCTGGGAGAGGCCTGGATCTGGAAAAGGCGCCAGAACGGAGTCAGACCTCAGCACAGAAACCATAGACTAGAACAGGCAGCCAGGTCTTGCACTCGCAGACGAGAGGGAGGGGAGGCAAGCGTGCGGCAGCCCGAGAACGCTGTCCTGCGCCTGCGGCCAAGCAACCGGGTCCCGAGTCCCCTCGCACCACCTGGGCCCTGAAGCGGAGTGGGAGCGGGCGCCTCGGGGCCGCAGAGCCCGGCTGCTCAGGGTGCGGAGCTGGGAGCCAGCCTACCCGGCTCACCGTCTCGGTGACCTGTGCAAATCCCTTCACATCTTGCCTCGGCTTCTTCTGCCGCAAAGGGAGATATGAGCCGGGTTGATGGCCCGGGCTTCGAGGAGTGTGTAAAGTAGCCGCAGGGTGTGCGTCATCCCCGAGGAGGCAGCGGCGTGGGGCGCATCTCAGCTTCTGGCGTCCCGCAGCGGGCCCGGGGACAAGGCAAGAGGCAGGGCTGGGCGGGCTAGTGGCCACGCGGCAGGCAGCGCCTCCGCTGACCCCTCTCGGGGCTTAGGGCTGGGCCAGGCGGTGACGCAGGACTCAGCCCCGCCCTGGGGGGCTTCCGGGCTGACACCATCACGCTGCTGGCCAGCATGAGGGGGTCTGGACACGCATGAGTCATGGAGGATCCTCCTGGCAGAGGCTGGGAAGTGCATGCCCAGTGTGTAAACGCAGGGTCGGGGGACCGGCCCCCACTGCTCCCACAAGGCGCAAGGGCAGGTGGGCCCCTCGCACCAGTGGCTGCCCTATCTCCGCTCATGACAGGGTGTCCAGTTCTGTGGCCGCAGCGCGGCCAGGGCAAGATCGGACTCACTATCACATGGTGGTTTCCTTTAAACCAGCGATATTCGTCCTCACCACGTCATCATCACGGACATCATCATGATTTCCTAACATTTATGGGGTGCTTATTATGGGCCAGGCACTGTTTTTTGTAAGCACTTTGCTGTACTGAGTTATTTACTTCTCCCAACAACTCCCAGAAAGGGACTTCTCTGTAATGCAGTTTTAAGAGGGGGAAATTGACATTTTCACTGGATGCAAAGCAAAGGCAGCTGCTGATCGTGTGGGTGAGCGGGAGAGTAAGGGCCTGGTCCGGGGTGGGGAGACCCTCCCTTTAAGCCCTGTGTGGGGGGATGTCGATCAGCCACTTCCCTTTCTGTGCCTCAGTTTACAAATCTGTACAAGATGAGGCTGGCTTCAGGGAGTCTGCATCTTACTGGCTCTGTTCCCTCAGCTTTGGACTAGAGTGTTCTAGCTGACCTTGTCTCAGGTCAGTTCCCGGCCCCACCCATCTCCTGGGCTGTCTTAAGCATTTAGGTCCAAGGAAGTCTCACTCTGTCTGTGTCTCTGTCTATCTGTCTGTCTCTCTCTCTCTCTCCCTCCCTCCTTCACAGGCATACACACACACTCACAGACACACAAAGTTCCCCAGGTCCTTCCCTTCGGGCCCCTCCAACACTGGCAGCCTGGCTGTGAGAGGGGTCTCCATTCATTTTAGAAGCTGGGCCAGAAAAGGCTTGACTCAGTAGGAACCAGAGGACCCCCACAGTCTGGACAACAGCTATGCTGAGACTCTCCCCATCCCCAATTCCCTCTACCCTTACCTCACTGGCTCCCCACCCCTGGGCTCCAGGCCCAGAGAGCACTGACCTGAAGTTGACCCTCTGACAGCCCCCCTCTACTCTCCCTAAACTACCGGTACTGCTGGTCTCTGGGCCCCCCACTCTACTGTCCCTCCCACCCTCACTCCCTAGATGCTCAATGCTGGGCCCTGGCCCTACTGACCCTCCCTCCTTCTCCCCCATATACTGTGCTGTACCCTGTTATGTCCTACCCCTCTCACCCTTTGCTAACCAAAACTCATCTCCAGTTAAAATTGTTCCTTGGGGTTAAGGAGACAGGAATCTCCCTCCCACAAGCCCACCTCAGCCCATCCCTAGGGTCTTTGCCCAAGATTCCTAGCCCACCCCCACTCCAGTCACAACAACCCTCCCAATCCCCATGGCAGCCTTGGCAAGACCTGGAAGCAAGAAGGGCAACCAGAATTAGACACCTCCCACGCAAGTAATGGCTTTTGTGGGGAGCTAGGGATATTCCCCCTGCCCCACCAGCATATTATCCAGGAGTGTGAAAGCAAAACCATTCAGACTCACTATCCATTAGCCACTGAGCCCCCTGCCTCTGCCTGGTTCTGGGGTTGGTATCCTGTCCAGCCTTTACCCACATTCCAACCTTTCCACATCTTTTCAGACCAACTTTTATCTCACTTACTCTTCCCTGGATTCGGGCAGACATAAATCTATATCCTGACTCTGTCAATTACCTGCTTGCTGTGCAACATTTGAGAAGTCACATAACATCTCTGAGCCTAAAATGGAAACGCTGATACCCTCCTCGGGAATGTTTGGATGAATGTAGGGGGGTGAGTAATGAATGAGGAAGCACCCGAGTTGGATCTGCTACATCGTAGGGCTCAGAAATATTTGTTCCCCTCCCTTTCTCCTCTTGGCCTGAAGCTCTCCCCCACCCCACCCTCTTTCATCAGGCAGCTCATGGAGCCCTTCTGCATCCTTGCCTTTGAGAAGACCTTCCAGACCCTCCCACCCTTTGGCCTCCAGTGGACTTGGGAGGGGCAGGAAGTGAGGTGGGGATGGAGGAAGTACATTAGCCAAAGCTCTGTGCGGTGGGAGACAGCATGTAAAGTGAGAGGGTTCCTGTGTGTATTGGAGGAGTGGCTTCCACTCCGCCCACTGGCCGACCTCTTGGGTCAGGTCACTTCCCTGAGGGGTGGGTGTGAGCACTCCTGGATAATCTGTTTTGGCTCCTTCTCCCCGTGCACTCTCAGGCTTTCTCTGAATCCCTGAACCTCCCCGGCAGCAGCGGACAGGGTCTGACCCCCATGTGCTGAGTCACCCAGGCTCCTTTGGTCTTTGGCTTCTGCCTTGCTGAGAGCGCAAGTGATGGGAGGGGTAGTCAGAGTGCCTGCCCCCTCTCCCAGCAGGCCCTGGCTTTGGCAGTGCTGTGCTCCTTCCCTAAGGGCACAGCGCCTGTCCTGCTGGCGCCCTTCCCAGGGTAGCAACACTGACTATGGTTCTAGTAAGAGCGCCCCCCCACCCCACCCCTTCAGGACCCAGGGTGGTAATGACTACCCATGGTCTCTAGTCCCTAGAGCTGCACCATCACCTAGGCCTGCCCACACTCTCCATGCTCCCTTCATTACGCTTTCTGCAATGAACCCTCAGGAAGTGCCATCTGCTTCCAGCAAAGACCCAACTGATCAGAGCACCAGTTCATCAGCCACTCCCCACCCCCTCCCTGGACCAGACTGCAGGCCAGCTGGGAGTTGGAAGCTCAAAACACTGAACTAAAATCATGGAGGAATCCACCCAGCCTCCCTGATCCAGGGGAGGCTCCAGCTCTGGCTCTGGGCAACAAGAGTGGAGACCCAGTCCAGATGCCAGGCATACCCTGTTGCCCTTGCCTGCCTCTGCCTGGCTGGGGACAGCAACATGAAGGAAGGGAGGGAAAGCTCCCCTCAACCACGTCCTGGGCCACTCAGAGAAGTCGGGGAAGAAGGGACAGACGCTGTTCCCCACAGGAAACTCCTTGTCAGACTGGGAGCTCCATGTCTCCCCCAACTGACTAGCTGAGTGCAGGGGCTGCTCTCATTCATCTGTTTTCTTATTATAACCACAGCATCTAGCTCAAACAACAAACAACTCCTCAGTGCAATCCTTAGAGACACGGACAAGTGCAAAGCGTGACCCACCATCACCCGCTCCCCCCACCCTGCCACCTGGAGAGAGGGTCTCTCTAAAAGGCCCATAATGCAGTGCAACTCCTGCTCTGCAGGTGGTCCGGAGCTGGTCCCTGGAGCCCTTGCCTGGCTTCAATCCCATCTTGCCAACTCAACACCCGTATATCCGTGGGCAAGCCGCTTCAACTTGAGTTGGCCGACGGGTCTCAGTTCTCTGGTCACCGCCCTAGGAGAGTGCTGTCTCTGAGGCCACCCTTTACTCCTAGGGAGAGTGGGACAGTTGTTCACTCTACTTAACCTCTCCATGCCTCAGTTTCCCCCATGTGCCAGTAGTGTCTGCCTCTGGAGGAAGACCGTGGTGTAGAGGGAATGAGTTCATGCAAATCCAGAACCTAGAAAGCACCTACAGGAAGTCAGCTCTATACAATTTACCTTCTTGGTCTGAGTTTCCCAGGAGCAGATCATGGGTCAGGATCTGGGTGTGAAGTAGGTGACTGGGGACGTGGCTCCAAAGAGCACCAGTAAAGAAGAAAACCATGGGAAGAAAAGGAGAGCGACACAGAGAGTTGAGGGGCAGGGGAGGGCTGCTGGGCCGTGGGGCTCCAGCTCAATGCAGAACTCTGGCTGGAGCATGCCTCAGAGCTGCCCATCCCTAGGAGCAAGGAAATGGAAGCATAGGACCTTCACTCCCATTTCTCACCGTGTGAGGCTGCTGCCTGAAGAGGGAGGTGTTTCCTGCCCAGCACATGTGGTAGAAGTCTGCAGAGTATGTGGGAACAGGTCAGTGCGGAGTGGGCGGGGAGCTGTCACATAATATGTACATGTTAACTACACTCGGACTGGGCAGGAGACATGGCAGCAGAGGAGGCACCTGCCCCACTGTGGGAAAGGGGGTCAAAGCAGGAGGAGATATTTCCCGGGTGAGTTTTGAAGCATGAATACAAGTTTTCTAGGCAAAGCAGGAAGCAGGCTTTCCAGGAAGCAGGCCTCGCCCGGGATGGGCTCACAATAAATATTTCAATGAATGCCAAAGAAGTCCAGAAAGATTCAAATGCTTGAGTTAGTGGGACTGATTCATGGCCAGACAGTGGAGGAGCTGACATGGTCAGATGCCTGTGGGCATCAGGAAAGGCTGGATCAAGGCGTAAAGACTTGAGCAGGTCCCCGATTGACAGGTGATGAAGAGGGAAGGCAGGCCATGTGAAAAAACCTCAAGAGCAAAGACAGAGAAGCAGGAATGGGTAGGGCTAGAAAGTGATGCCAAGGAAAGGTAAGGAAGGGGAATGAAGGGAAGGAAAAATGAAGGAAAGGAAAGGAAAGGAGAAAGAGAAAGGAAGAACTGAACTTGGGGGAGGAGAAAAAGAGCCAGAGACGCAAAAAGCTCAATCACAGGGGTAGAGGGAGAACCACAGAGTCCCGCTTCACAGAGGTCCAAGGAAGAGAGTAAGAACCAGGCAGTATCAGGTTCTCAGGAACTGAGTCCTTCCCAGAGCGGAGGCATGAGCCATCTGGGAAGGCTTCCCAGAGGAGGCCAGCCCTGAGCCAGGAGCTGCTGTGAGCCCAAGAACAGGAGCTGCAGGGGCCCTGAGATTGAGAGAGAGCAGAGAGCAAGGCACTGCCAGCAAGCCAGAAGAAGGGCGGGTTCCAGTGGTTATTACCAGAGCTGCACAAATATTGTTGTTTTGACTGGTAGTGGGGATTGGTTTATTTTTCCCCAGGAACCACAAGTGTGATGCACAGGTTCATTTTAGAACATGACACCACGGGAAGAATGACAATCTTGGCCTTCCCTTTCCCACTTCTGGTGAGAGGCACACATGCACACCCACATGCAAACAGATGGGCATGCACGTGCACGTACACACACGTGTGCGCACATACACACACCTACACACACAGAGCCATAAAAACCCAAACCACACATGTTTAACCTACCAATGCCAAGTGTCTGCTGGAAATATCTCAGTTGTCACCATGGTAAGAGTGTCCCACTTTTTTATATGCAAAACTCTTGCAACAGTGCCTGGAATATAAACATCTTTACTATCATTTGGCAGCTGAATAGCCCAGCGGGTAAGAGCTTGGACGCGCAGCCGCAGCATCTGAGTTCGGAGCCCAGCTCCACTATTTACCAGATGTGTGACAGCGGACACCTTGCTTAACCTCTCCGTTTCTTCATCTAACACGGGGATAACGACACTACCTCACTCAAAGGTTTTTTGAGTAAATGTGTCAATATATAAAATGAGCATAGAAAATGGCCTTACTTGGAACAAATATTACAGACATGATGGTCATTGTCACCATCATCACCATCACTCCTGTCCATGAAATACCCAACTCCTCGAAGCCTAAGCCATAGACTCCCAGCCCTCCTACCCCACAACTTCCCACTGAAAACCAACCATATGCTAGTCAATAGTGCCCCAAGACCAGGTGGGACAGAGAGAGAAGGCAAAGTACCAATGTCCTCAATACCCGCCATATGCCTGGACTCATCAGTTCATTTCACGGAAGTGGTAATACCAGGGGTTCTGTCCAGCCAGGCTTCTGTTCAGCCCACCTGGCATTAAAGCCCTGGGTCTCCACACTACCCCAGAGTGCCCCCAGAGACAGCCCCTGACCCTGCTTCTCCTAACTTGTCCCAGTGCAGAGTCAGACCCAAAGTGTTTTTGAGGACAGACCTCCAGGCTGTTAAGTCAAGTGTATTAGTCAGCTCAGGCAGTTATAACAAAATACCATAGACTAGGGGACTTAGAAATGGCAGCAATTTATTTCTCTCAGTTCTGGAGGCTGGGAAGTCTGAGATCAAGGTGTTGGTGTGTGGTGAGTGCCCACTCCTGGTTCATAGATGCCATCTTTTCATTGTGTCCTCATGTGGTGGGTGGGGACAGGGAGCTTTCTCCAGCATCCTTTGGAAGGGCACTAATCCCATTCACACAACATCTACCTTCATGGTCAAAGCAACTCCCAAGCCCTGACCTCCTGATACCATCACTTTAGAGGCAATGTTTCAACATACAAATTTTGAAGGGAAACAGTCAGCTGTTAGCCTCAGCTACACTTTCCAACCTCATCTTCTTTGTCCCTCATAACACATTGGCACGTGTGTGGCTATTCTCTGCTGGATTTCCTGCTGCTCACCTAGACACACTTCTCAGGTATAGCAGGATAGTCGTTTTTTCTTTTTTTTTTTTTAAGATTTTATTTATTTATCTGACAGAGAGAGATAGATCACAAGTAGGCAGAGAGGCAGGCAGAGAGAGATGAGGAAGCAGTCTCCCTGCTGAGCAGAGAGCCCGATGCCGGGCTCGATCCCAGGACCCTGAGAACATGACCTGAGCGGAAGGCAGAGGCTAAATCCACTGAGCCACCCAGGTGCCCCATTTTTTCCTTTTTTTTTGTCCTTCTTTTATACTTTCCTCTTTTCCTTCCTTCCTCCCTCCTTTCTCTTCCTTCCTGCATTCCTACCTTCCTCCCCTCCTTCCCTCTTTCCCTCTTTCCTTCCTTCCTTTCTGAAATGGAGGATGACTGACCTTCTTCGTCAGGTAAAGGTTTGCTTCTGGTGAACACTTAGCTACTCAAATGCAGGGCAACCAAGTACCCATTGTTCTGAGCTTGGGGGAGCAGGTGGACAATTAGTGAAATCTTTAGAGATATTCAGAGAGAGGAATGTGCCGTACCAGTTACAACAATGACCTATGGCCATGAGATTTGTGGGCAGATGAGACTATAGGGCTCCAATTCTCTCTCACCCCATTGTTAACCTCAGCCCCCAGCTCCTTGGGACTGAGAAACCCCCTGAGAATGTTGTCAGCTATAGATAACAGAATTCCAGAGGGAGATGTTAGAGCTCCTGCAGTAGGGCCCTTGGAGCCTGGAAACTTTAACTGGAGTCCTAGCTGCCATCCCAGACCTCATGGCCAGCTCTATTTTCTGTAAATGTTGGTTTTTTCCCAAGGTTCATCCTTAGGCCATCTTTTTTTCTCATTCCATATTTTCCCCCTAGGCCATCAGTGCCTGCCAAGATTTCAACAACCAACACAGCTTGACCTCTCTCAAATTTTCATCCCTAAATCAGATTTCTCCTTTGAGTTTCTGAAGCTAAGCAGTTGAGATCATCACCTTCTAGTCATCTCCTGGTCAGGAGGGCCACGTGAGCTCCAGCCATATTGTTCACATTCACTCAGGAAGGAGGAAGAGGAAGAGAGATGCTCCACACTCCCCACACTTTCAAGGAGATTTCTTAAAGAGCCAGGAACCCATGGGCTTCTATTTCATGGGCTAGAAGTTTGTCACAAGATCACATCTCACTCCAAGGGAAGCTGGGAGATATAGTGCTTTAGCCAGACGACAAGAAGCCCAGGGCACCACTGGTCTGGTCTCTGCCTACCTCATCAGGCTTGTTTTCTGTGTCGCTGTCATACAGAGCCTTCTTCCCTCAAAGGTCACACTGACCCTCTCTTAGTTCCTCAGACAAGCTCGGTTCTCTGAAGTTTTTGCATAAACTGTTTCCTCTGACTTGAACAGCATGTAGGCTCTCCCCTCACTCCATCCCACATGCTCAACTCCTTACCTGTGAGTGCCATCTCCTCAGAGACCTTACCAGAAGGAAGGCATGACCCCACTTGAAAGCTCTCACATCCCCCCAAAACCTTTTTCCATAGTACTTAGAAGTTTGTAATTACATATTTATTTTGGTGTTTATTTCAATTCAATTCAGTTCAATTCCTATTATATGCAGTACCTCCTCCCGGTCTCAGTAACTAGCCCTCAAGGGCTCCCTTTCAGATAATTTCTCTGTATCTGTTATTTGCTCTTGAGGGACTGGGACCACACCAGCCAGTAGACTTAGGCAAATCATGACTTGAGACAATGAAGACTGCCTTCCAGTCCATCCTTTCCAGGGTCTGAGTGGCCTAGTGGCAGTCAGGGCCAGTGGACAGGGACGGGTGGGGAGCATGGAGCAGGCTCCTGGAGAGTGAGTCCTGGATCAGCTCTGCCACCCGCTGGATATGAGACCTTGAGCCAGTCACTACCCCTCTCTGGACTTCAGTGTCCTCATTCATAAAAGGAGTAAGTCTCCCAGCCTGACTTTGGATGAATGTTCTCTGAAGAAATGACCAAGACCTTTCCGAAAAATCCACGATGGGCTTTGGGTTTCATTCATTCGCCATTTTTTCATAGACTCATTGACACGTATTTGTTAAGTGTCTTGTCTGTAACAGGAATGATTCTGGAGCTGAGTCACAGGCAACCCAGTCAATGAGGAATGGGGTCAAGGACGTAAACATGTCAACAAGCGATCCCAGTTCTGTCTGGAAAGATAGCGCTCCACCTACAACCTTTAGTGGCTTGAAGGCTGTGTGGGTCATCTACAGTCACTGGCTCGCTTGTGTCTGGAACAGACTGTTGGCTGAGACCTACAACACCTCCAAGTGACCTAAGCTTGCTCATGACATACAGGCTGCTGGGCAAGCGTGAGCCCTGAGGGGAGATAGAAGCTGCTCTGCCCCGTACAGCCTAGCCTGGGAAGCCACACAGGATACTCGTGCTGCCTTCTGTCCATCCAGGCAGTCCCAAGCTCCCACCCAGTTTCCATGGGATGAGGAAATAGAGACCACTTCTTCTGGAAGAGCATGTGGGGAAGCAACTGGTCTGTGACCTTTTTTGGAAAATACAGTCTACCATGCAGGTGGAGAGGGGACCTCTTTACATTTTTTCCCACCATTTTGTTTATTGTGGTAAAACACACGTAACATAAAATGTATCACCTCAACCATTCTGAAGTGTACAATTCATGTTGTAGAGCAACCATCCCTGCTATCCATCGCTAACTCTTTTTGTCTTATAACTCTGAAACTCTATACCCATTAGACAATAATTCCCCATGCCCTCCTCACCCCTGTCCCTGACAACCACTGTTCTACTTTCTGTCTCTATGATTTGACTACTCTAAGCTCCTCATATAATTGGCATCCTATCATATTTTTTTTTGGTGGTTTATTTTATTTAGGATCCTCAAGATTCATTCATATTATAGTATACTACATAATTTCCATCCTTTTTAAGGCTAACAGATATACCATTGTGAGGATAGCCACATTTGCTCATCTGTTCACCCATTAATGGACGCTGGGTTGCTTCCCTATTGTGGCCACTGTGAACAATGCTGTTATGAGAAGTGCCTGGGTGGCTCAGTCGGTTAATCCTCTGCTTTCAGCTCAGGTCATGATCTCATGATGCTTCTCCCCCTGCTCATGTTCTCTTTTTCTCTTTCTCTCTCTCAAATGAATAATCTTTTAAAAAAATAATACTCTCATGAACATGGGTGTACAAACCTCAATTGGAGATCTTGTTTTCAGTTCTTTTGGGTAGATACCCGGAAGTGAAATTGCTCTTTCCAGTAATTCTATTTGTAATTTTTGGAAGAACAGCAATACTGTTTTCCACAGCTACTATGCCACTTTTTAAAAAGACTTTATTTCTTTATTTGACACACAGGGAGAGAAAGCACAAGCAGGGGGAGTGGCAGGCAAAGGGAGAGGGAGAAAAAGACTCCCCACTGAGCAGGGAGCCCAATACAGGAGTCCGTCCCTGGATCCTGGGATCATGACCTAAGCCAAAGGCAGACCCTTAACCAACTGAGCCACCCACTACTAAACCATTTTATACTCCCACCAATAGTGGACAAGGGTTCCAGCTTCTCTAAGTCAGTACTTGTTGTATTGCTTGTTTGGTTTTGGATAGTAGTCATCCTAATGGGTGTGCGGTCATATCTCATTGTAGTGTTGGCTTGCATATTCCTAATGATTCTAATAATTAATGATGTTGAGCATCTTTTCATAGGCTTACTTTTTTTTTTTTTTTTTTAATGTTTCTCCTATTCTTCACTCCCGGATCCTTGTAGTTCCCCTAGGGGCTTGGGGTTGAGACACAAAGGCCAGAGTCTTTTCTGCTTCCTGATTTTTTGTGGCCCACCCTTGAGAAAAGAGGACACAACACCACACAAGCTCCTCACCCATCTGTGAGGAGAGGTACTCTGGGAGCCTGAGGAAGAACTTCCCCCCCAGGCCTGGAGCATGAGAGACAGAAATGTGCAGGATGAGTAAGAGGATGTATGATTAAGAGTCAGACTGTTGGGGGTGAAGAAAGGGGCACATGGTTGGGATGAGGGGAAACGTGTTCTATATTGAGAGGGAACAGCATGTGCAAAGCTTCTGACGGAAGAAAGAAAAGGATGTCAGAGTCTAGAAAAAGGAAAGAGATGAGGATAGAGATAGCCAGACCAGTTGGACTTTGTCTGGATTCTAGGGAGAGAGGATTTAAAGGGTTTTAAACTAAAAAGTAAGATAAGATCTTGAGATAAGATTCAAAGGTTATTTTGAAGAAAATGTCAACAAAATGAAAATACAATCTAAGGGAATAGGAAAGAATACCTGCAGACCATAGTGGGCTAATATTGAAAATGTATGAAGAACTCAAGTGCTTTAATAGCAAAGAAAAAAAAAACCCACAAATAATTTTTTTTAATTAAAATGGGCAAAGGACCTGAATAGATATTTTTCCAAAGAAGACCTATGAATGGCCAACAGGTCCATAAAAAGGTACTCAATGTCATTAATCACCAGGGACCTGCAAATCAAAACCACCATGAGATATCACGTCACACCTGTTGGAAGGGCTGTCACTGAGAAGAGAAGAGATAAATACCAGGACCCTTTATGCACTGCTGGTAGGATTGTTAACTGGGGCAGCCACTATGTTTCTACACTGTTTCCACAGTATAACAGGTCCTCAAAAAATTTAAAGTAGGAATATCATATGATCAAGCAAGTCCACCTCTGGGAATATATCTGGACATATGAGATATCTGCACCTTCATGTTCACTGCAGCATTATTTACAGGGGCCAAGATATGGAATATAACCTGAGAGTCCACTAGCAGTTGAATGGGTAGAGGAAATGTGGTGTATGGATACAAAGGAATATTATTCAGCCATAAAAAAGAAATTCTACCATTTGTGACCACATAGATGAAGCTGGAGGGCAATATGCTAAGTCAGATAAGTCAGACAAAAAGATACAATCTGTGATCTCAATGTGGAAATCTTAAAAAAAAAGAAGAAAAGGGGGAAGGAAGGAAGGAGGGAGGGTGGGAGGGAGGAGGGAAAGAAAGGAAAGAACTCATAAAAAGAGAACTGATTTGTGGTTACCAGAGGCAGGGGGTTGGAGAGGGGGAATTAGATGTAGGTGGTTGAAAGGTACAAGCTTCCAGTTAGGGGGGAATTAAGCCCTGGGGAGTTAAGGTGTAGCACAGTGACCATCGTTAATACTGCTGTATGGTGTGTTTGAAAGTTCCTAAAAGAGTAGATACAAGAATTCTCATCACAAGGAAAAAACATTCTTTTTTCTCTTTGTTTATATATCCATATGAGATGATGGATTAACTAAACTTACTGTGAAAGTCATTTCACAATATGCGGAAGTCCAGTTGTCATGCTGTCCACCTAAAACTTACACTGTGCTGTATCTCAGTGACTTCACAATGAAACTGGGTGGCGGGGGCGGGGAGGAAGTGAAGTGAAATGGATTTGAGAAGCATTTGGAGACAGAAACTTTGGGTCTTAGGATTGGTTTGGAGCAGGAAGGGGCAGCTCCCTGAGCTCAAAGAAGCTCCTCCTTAGGGCATGAAACCTCCAAATCCCGCCAGGAGCTGCTGTGTGCCACACGCCTGCCTGTCAAGTAGCCAGCCTTGTGGGCATAACAAAGGCCTTCTGAAACCAGATATGGCAGACATCCCCAAATGTCCCTGGATTCACTAACTGCCCAAATCCATTAATGGGATTCCTCTCAAGTCTCTTCAAGGGAACAGAGCTAAGTCGTCCCTGGAAGGAAGAGCCATAGAGTCCTACACACAGGGGAGCACATCCCCAATCCATCACCCAGCCCTGTTCACAACCTCAGGTAGCTAAGTGACCATGGACATTCAACTAGAATACCTGGATAAGGGAAGTAAGGAAGGTCAGAGAGCTTTTTTTTTTTTTTTTTTTAAGATTTTATTTCTTTATTTGAAAGAGCGAGAGCGCACAGGTGTTGGGGAGGGGCAGAGGGAGAGGGAGAAACAGACTCCCTGCTGAGCAGGGAGCCCAATGTGGGGCTTAATCCCAAGACCCCAAGATCATAACCTGAGCTGAAGGCAGATGCTTAACCCACTGAGCTACCTGGGCGCTCTGACAAAGAACCTTCTTGCACAGCTGAGGTTGGGTGGCAGGTTTACTCTAGGACTAAATTTAAAGCCACATGAGCCCTGTGCCACTTGCACTAGGCTCCCACCACTGGCACCATTATGCCACCATTTTGCTTTGGTCGCAAAGCCAAAGGATAAATGTGCCCCATCTTCCTGCAACATCTATTTGACTCAAAGAATGTGAGGAAAATAATATTATTTTTGTATTAAACACAGTTATGATGGAGTAGAATACAAAATTTATGTGTAGGTTTTAGATAAACAGAAGCCCCGAGATCCACTAGGACTTTGAGCTGGCTGTCTTGAGCCAAGGCGCTTGGGGGCAATGTGGTCTGGCCCCTCTGGACACCATCCTGGTGGAAAAGTTTGAGAAAAATCAGCGTTCTTTAACAGCCACGGTCCAAAGGACAGGCTCTGCAAAGAGTAGCTGCTGCTTCCAGGGACAGCTGTGAGTGGGAGGAGCCACCAGGTCAAACAGGAGTCACCGTGGGCTGCCCTAAGGCTGTGACGTCAGAGTCACCAACGATGTAGGGCATGGTGGATGTTGGCAGACTCTCTCACAGGTAGCTGACGTTCGCTTCTCCTGGTCCCAACCAGTTATCAGCAGAGCATGCCTCTTATCTCCCCCTGAGCACAGGGCAAGCCAGTTCTCTGGCCCTCAGCTCCCAGTGAAGACAGAGCCAGAGCGAGCCCAACTGGACTCGGGTCAGCCATCCGCGGGAGGAGGCAAGAGGGAAGACAGCCAGTCCTCTTTGGTCACTGGTTTCACCTGCAGTGTCCAATTCTGTCACCTTTGCTCCCTGGTCGATGAGTAGCAGAGTGGTTCGAGGCTAGCACAGGGGACCAAAGGGCTGGGTAGCAATAGAATCGATGTGGGATGGGTGGGAGAAGATGAAGAAAGGGTTGCAACTCTTTGTGTTCTTATTGGAAGAGGGTAAAGGCAAGAGGAAAAAGGAACATGAAAGAGCAATGAGAGACCTGGCATCTCCCTCCCCAGGAGGCCACCTAGTCTGTTCCTGACAGTGGGTCCAATAGTTCCCCTGAAGAGGTACACTCCTTGGCTACAGGAGGCTTGATATCGATAAATGAGAGCTGAATATATCCCCTGGGAAACACCTGATAGAGGGGTACACACAGCCCTGCCCTCAGGAAGCCCCAGTATGAGGGAAGGACACAGCCCTACCCTCAGGGAGCACCAGTCTGAGGGAAAGACACAGCCTTGCCCTCTGGGAGTCCCAGTACGAGGGGAGACACAGTCATAACCTCAGGGAGTCCTAGTCTGAGGGGAGACATAGTCCTGCCCTCAGAGAGCCTCAGTCTGAGGAGGGAGACCCAGACCTGCCCTCAGGAACCCCAGTCTGAGGGGAGACATAGCTCTGCCTCAATCTGAGAGAAGGTAGTGCCCCTGTCCTCAGGGAGCCCTAGGTCTGTCAGAAGACCCTGGCTGTGCCCTAAGAGAGCCCCAGCCTGGTTGGAGTACCTCATTAGGCCCCCACAGAGGCTTTTGTCTAGCTGGCCATAGGTACTGCTGTGGCTTTGCTTTGAATTCCTGTAAACAGAAATGGGAAATCCCAGGAACTGAAACACTTCTAATCACCCTCCTTTATTGCCCTTCCCTGGGTGACTCAGCGGTAGGAAAATCACAGCTCCTGAGAGGGAGAGAGAGAGAGACAGAGAACCAAGAATGAAAACTGGAAGGTAGAGTGATGAGAGAGAGGCAGCTAGTGACACAGCCTCCACAGCTGGCCCATCTCGTCCCTACAGTGGCTGCTGGTGACCAGTTGAGAGCAGCCACTGAAGCTGCTGACAGAGCCAGCACGACTCACAACATGAGGCCCCCAGCCCCCAGGGATCTCCCACAGCAGGACTGAGCCTAGGTCTGGGCAGGGGCCAGTGCACAGAAGTGAAGGTCTGAGTGGTCTGAGGGAGGTTGCTCACCATCCAGTCCTTTGATTCCTGGCGTTTTAGGTGTATACCCTGCCCCTCAGCCAGAATGCACCCCCTTTCTCTCTGGTGTGCCCCATCCTACTCTCCTTCAGTCCCACCTGACCCGTCAGAGCTGCCATCACACCCTCTGTGCCCACACTGCTGTCATCTGGCTGATTTGGGGTAATGGGGGCTTGTGACCTTTCTTCTCCTCTCAACCCTTAAGCCTCAAGAATAGGCGGGCACTTGGGTGGCTCAGTCGGTTAAGCCTCTGCCTTCAGCTCAGGTCATGATCCCAGGGTCCTGGGATCGAGCCCCACATTGGGCTCTCTACTCAGCGGGGAGCCTGCTTCCCCCTCTGACCCCCTCCCCCGCCATGCTCACTTTCTCTCTCTTTCTCTCTCTCTCTCTCTCTCACTTCTCTCTCTCTCATTCTCTCTCTCAAATAAATAAATAAAAATCTTTAAAAAAAAAAAGTGTTGGGCCAAATGGGCCCAGTCCTTAAGAAAACACAACTGAATGAATGAATAAATGAATGAATAAAAAAAACTAGAACCCAAACCCAGTTTTCTTGACAGAAGCAACAGGGCAAGAGACATCTAGCCCGCCTGCCTTTCCCTGGGAGCGTGGGAGGGGGACACCTCCTTGAGCTGAAAAGGGTTTTAGAACTGTCTTGAAACTGAGGCTTAGCAAGGTCAAGGGCCTACCCCAAATCATATCAGTTTACCAGAAACAGAGCCAAGACTTGAACCAGGATACACTGTCTCGCTCTCTCTGCCTGATTCTCCACCCTTGTACCTGGACCCGGGACTCTGGGTCAGGCTGACACCCAGGGGGAGACACGCTGTTCTGTCCTTGCCCGGGTGGGGTGGAGCGGCATGGCCATGCCAGGGGCTGACGGGCCCCACCCACACTGGGTACATTTCATCACCGGCAAAGTTTGGTTAAGGCTCGCCACTTCTGCTCCCAGGGAGAGAAGGGCTTTGCCAGCAAGGATCTGCTTGGATCCCCCATCCCAAATTTGATGCAAGCACCCAGGACACCCCAGCCCTGGGGGCAGGGAGTGAAGGGCTGCCCGTGTACCCTCCACCTGGGGACAGTTCTTGGGCTCCCTCAAGGGTAGGGGGGCTGGCATAGGCTGCTCTGGAGGGGTCCTGCGCAGCTTTTCCTACTGCCCCTCAATGGCAACTGGGTTTGGAGATGATTATAAAAATCACTACTCCCAAGGCGCCTGGGTGGCTCAGTGAGTTAAAGCCTCTGTGTTCAGCTCAGGTCATGATCCTAGGGTCCTGGGATCGAGTTCCGCATCGGGCTCTCTGCTCAGCAGGGAGCCTACTTCCACCTCTTCTCTCTCTCTGCCTGCCTCTCTGCCTACTTGTGATCTCTGCCTGCCAAATAAATAAATAAAATGTTTTTTAAAAAAATTACTACTCACTCTTATTCTGCCCGTCCCTTCACAAATATTTCCTCACCCACAACACTTACTCACCTAATGAGAAGATACTGTTATTAGCCCCATTTCCCAGAATGAGGATCCTGGGGCCCAGAGAGGGGCAATGACTTGCCCGGGGAGCTCAGCTGGGGCTGCCCAGCTTCAAATTCTTGCTGTTTATCACCACACGGCCAGAACCCAGCTGCTGCCTCACCCCTCAAATTCCTCCCAAGGAGAAGGCCACCCAGAACCCTGAGAGCAGGAGACAGACTCTGGATAAATTACAAAGTGGCTGTGGGTACAAAGGGGAATGGGGGGGAACCCCTGCACTTGGGCCGTAATAAAGGCGTAAACTGGAAACCCATTGGGAGTCTCCCCTTTGCCTACCTTCACCCACTAGGGAATGGAGGAGGCAGGAGCTTGCATTTGGCATGGCGCTTGTAAGATGATACTGGGACCAGGGTAGGTTGGTAATTTTCAAGTTCTTTGGTGTTGGAACCAGCTATTTGTAGGACTGGTTTCCTGGGGGTGACACCCTCTACAGAGGGGCCCCAGGGATCCGCTCTTGGATCCTTCCTGGCCATTATCATCACTAGCAACTGGGAGGAAGACACAACTGTTGAGCTTCTAGAGAGAGCTGATGCAGAGTGGACTTAGGAACACTGTGGAAGACAGAATCCAGATGGTGATCTGCCCTGTGAATGATGAGTTTGGTGTTCTTACAACAGCCATTGGGCCCTACTGTGTGCCAGGCCCTGGGAAATCAAGAGATAATGAGCGGTCAATGCCCTTGACACAAGGTTGGGGGTTGAGTGGAAGGGCAGGAGCCCATGCCAGATTCAGAGGCCGCCCAGCCCCCAAGATGCAATGATTAACCTGGAGGTGGGGGCCCAGGGTTAGGGGGAGGGGGATGGGCAGGGGGAGAAGCATTTATTGGAGAAGGGCTTATCTAGGCTGGCTTTGAAAGGCAAATCAGAATAATAGGACTTCCTGCCCAGGGAGCCACTGGGATTACTGTGAAAATCAAAGGAGATAATGGAGGGGAAAGTATTTTGGGATCTGACTTTCAAAACCCCGGACTCAGGGGCCTGTTAGTTTCCACAGCCTCAGAAAGAGATGTGGGATCATTTATTCACCTGAGGATGCCTCCTATGACCCTCCAGAGCCATCGGCCTTCCCAGTCCTCACTTCCGCCTCCACTGTGCCCAGTGAAAAACATGTTTGTATGTTTGTATGGAGTTGCGACTGGGAACTATTGCTCACCCCAAGATAACCCCATGTTACCACACTACCCTGATATCATTCCTGCCAAAACAGAAGGTTGGGCCTTTTAGTTAGCCCGAATGGCCTTATCTCATCTAGAAGCACATAGTCCACGAGATTGGGATTCCATGGAAAGAATCCTTTCACCTTCACTGTTGTCTTCAAGGTTCCTTGGGAACCCCAAGTTAAAGACATCTAGCTGGGGCAACGTATCTGGTCACTGGCCTCCCACCATCCTGGGGATCTCCTCCCCATTCAGCCATTCTCTGGTGATTTATTGAGCACCTAATATATGCCAAGCACCGGGTTCAGGACTGAGCTAGCGTTACTCCCATGGGCATGTGTGTGAGTGTCTATTTCTTTGTCACCTGGATGGACTTGTTCAACAAGCCATGTTCTCTAGAAAGCAGCTGCTGAGATGGAGGTGGGCATGGGAAAGGGTCACCAGGAAGTGACTTCTGTGAAGGGCGGGATTGGGCAGATCTGACCATTCTCTACCAGCCCATCCAGGGAACTGCAGAGCAAAGATTACCCAGCAGAGGAGCCCTGATGGCATTGGGCAAAATGACCAGGCCCTAGAACCACAGCTGTACTCAGCCGGTGGTCCTCAAGGTCAAGACCGGAGAGGTGAGGCAGTGCCTGAAGCACACGCTGACAGGAGGTGCTTACACGACCTTGACGGCCAGCGTATCCTCACATTTTGTGTCCCAGGTGCCCCCTCTCCCTACCCTATAGCCCCAGCCCCAGGCTTCTGGAAGACCCTAAAACCTAGAACCCTTCAGTTCACCACACTCCTTGCAACTGGGCAGGCAGTTAAAAAGAAGTCTGCAACAGCTCAAGTCCAAATTTGCCACATTCTTCCATTCGACACACGCTTATCGAGCACCTGCCAGGTGCCAGGCTCCAGGGATGTGAAATGAACAAATCAGACCAGTCTCTGCCCAGTCTGGCCTGTCTCCCTGCACATACCCTGGTCTGGGCCTCCATATCTGTGTATCAGGGTCAGACTGGGCACATGCCTGTGCTGGAGCAGACCAATCACTCCATGTGCGTGCACGCTTGAGGAACACACACACACAATCAAGGGGGTCCTCGAAGGGTGAAGATTTTTCAGAGAAGCTGCGGCTTCACTGGAAAGATGAGAGAGCACACCAAAGGTGGAAGGAAGGGTCAGCCTGACGGGCTAGCTGGAAACCACAGGCGGAAGAAAGGGAAAGCAAGTCGGGGTGGCAGAGCCTGTCCCTGGTAGGGCATTTCCATGCAGGAATGAGCAAGAAGCAGGTGACAGCAGGGAGGGCTCATGCAATCCTGAGCCAGCAGCTGGGCATAGGGCCAGGGAGGAAAAATTTCTGCTTTCTTAAGAGCTAGGGAGTGGAGGGAGGAGAAGGGACCTTGAAGAAAGTCCAAAGACCGACATCCAGAGCCAGGGTGAGCCCTTGAGACAGGAAGGAGCCTCCTGGCAAGGAGAGGGCAGGAGGATGAGAGCCAGCAGAGCTCCAGCGCAGCCCATCTGTCGCTTCCTTGCTTCCTTCCGTCAGTCATCATCCACGGAACCACAAGCAAACTGCATTTGAATGAGAAGGAGAAGTGGCAGGAACTTTGTCTAGCGTTTGCATAATATCAGGGCTCCTCCTCCCGGAATTGAGTCCAGTGTCCCCGCAGGAACACTGGTGTCATGCTAGACTCCTCTCACCTTTGCTCCCTCTCCACTTCAGTCCCCAACACCAGTCTACCTTCTTCTTCCTTTTTTTTTTTTAAGATTTTATTTTCAAGTAATCTCTACACTCAATGTGGGGCTCAAACTCACAACCCCAAAGTCAAGAGCACCAAGCTCCACTGGCTGAGCCAGCCAGGTGCCCTGAGACCAGTCTACCTTTGAAAGACTTCTGGAATCCTGCTCTTTGGTCTATCTTTGCCAGAGCCTCTGGCCTCACCAGGACCACTGTCCCCTGCTGTAACAGTCTCTGGTCTGCCTGCCTCCCATCTCCTTGCTCCCTCAGATCTATTCTCTTTGCTACGAAATATACTACAGCACTCTTTTCCATAAACCCGCTATTGTCAAGACAAAACCCCATGTTCTTACTTTGACCTTCAAGATATGACCACTACTCAACTTTGTACTCACTTCTGCTCCCCTCCTATAGCTCTACACTGTAGTCCTTTCATCCTTAAAGTCAACCCCCGCACCCTGCACACCCCCACCAGGGCTCTTTGGCCTCTGGGCTTCGTCAAATGTTCTTCCCTCTGCCTGGAACATGCTCCCTCAGACTAATTCCCGCCTAGACCTTCAGTTCTCAGCTTCTGCACTGCTCACTCCAGGAAGGCTTCCCCGGATCCCCTACCACACCCCAGGGTTAGGTGTTTCTGCCCCAATTCCCTGCCACGGCACTTGCCAGGTTACTGCTACTGGTGAATTATAGCAACTCCAGCGGGGACAGTTCCCCTGTCTGTCTTGCTCAGACTGTGCCTGCAGGGTGCCTCCCAGCACCCATGTCACCAGCAAATATTTTTTTTGAGCGTCTGCATAATGTCAGGTGCCACAAATAGACCCTGGGGAAATGATGGGGAATTAGCAAAGTTCTTGTCTTCACTGAGCTTCCACTCTTGGTTTTTGCATATCCCAGAGTTATCAGGGGGCACTATTAGTTGTACTGTGGGAAAAGGAAAGTGAAGCAAAAGAGGGAGGGAGCTAGGAAGGGTGGAGAAAGAGAAAGAGAGAAAGGAAGGGAAGGAGGGAGGGAGGAACGGTAAGATGGATGAAAGGTGGATTCCTGTCCAAACTTCTGAGTGAGGTAAGCCAAGCTCTTCACAGTTCCGGGTCCTGCCCTGTGCCAGAAGCTTCCTCATCTCTTTTCACTTCACTGCACAGATTTTATGCTCCAGAGAAAGTGCAGTTTCCCAACACACCATGATCTTCCCTACCTCTGAGCTCTCACGCGCTGTGCCCCTATCAAGAGTGCCTTTGCTGGCCTCGCGGTTCCTGCTTGCCCTTCACGACACGGCTCTCGTGTGTCATCTCTTAGTTCAAGTTCCATACTTCCTTCTCTGGGCCTCTGGAATGTAGCACATACCTCCCTTGCGTGTGTCACATGGCACGATAACTAGTCATCTATCTGCCACATCACTCTCCCACTGGACTGTGAGCTCCACGAGAGGAGAGACCAAGTCTTCTTTATCTTGGATCCCTAGAGAGCCTAGACCTGAGTCTGGCCCAGGACGGGTGCTTCAGCATCTGCTGAACTGAATGGGAAGGTTTTTGATTCCAATCCTGGGCCTTATTCACCACCTCATTTGTCTCCCAGCCCTGCTCAGGCTGACATGCTGCCAAGACCAAGTGCAGGGCTGGTCATACGGTCCTCCCAGCCCTTGTGGGACTCACCACATTTCCCAAGCTGGGATGCCTTTCCTCTGTCATGATGTCACACCTATCCTTACTTTCTTGTAGGTCCTCAACTCCAGTGTGCCATGGGCCCTGGACCGGAAAAAGGTCTTCTGGTCCTGAGCCCAAGCAGGGACCCAGAGTGCTCTAGTTACCTGTCTCCCCGGGTCCCTGTCACCTGCCCTCTCTTCCCTCAAATGTAACCACTAGCCTGACACCTACCACTATCGATGTGTTGTTGCAGTGTTTCTATAAGCAGAATCACATAATACACCCCTTTCTGAATCTAGCTTCTTTTCACTCAACATCATGTTTATGAGACTTGTTTGTGTCGTTGCATGTAACAACCCTGTCTTCATGTTCATTGCTGCCTAATATTACATTAGAAGAATAGTCCATAATCTGTTTATTCATTCTACCTTTTTTTTAAAAAGATTTTATTTATTTATTTGACAGAGATCACAAGGAGGCAGAGAGACAGGCAGAGAGAGGGGGAGGAAGCAGGCTCCCCTCTGAGCAGAGAGCTCGATGTGGGGCTCGATTCCAGGACCCTGGGATCATGACCTGAGCCAAAGGCAGAGGCTTTAACCCACTGAGCCACCCAGGCACCCCTCCATTCTACCTTTGATGGGCATTTTAGACGTTTCTGCTGTTTGATTTTTATACATGAGGCTATTGTGGACATTTTGAAGTCTCATGGTGCGCAGACACGTGCATTTCTTTGGGGAGAAACCTAGGAGAGGCATTGCCGGGTCCTAGGGCAAGCAAGTAGTCAGCTTTAAAGATATTGCCAGTTGTCCAACGTGGTGGCAAAACATTTTCTTTTAATTAAAGAGAAAGTTTAAGCCTTCATAAACATCTTTCATACATGAGGTGGCTGGTAATAGTATTTGATGGCAAGTAGGGGAACGGGGTGCTTAAAGGATATGGATAGAAGATACTTAAGTTTCACTCAGCACTCCTTATATAGTTGGAATTTTGAAGCTTAAGTCAAACCTAGTGCCATTTTTTTTTTTATTAAGAAAGAAGAAGAAAGGGGAGAAAAGTCCATATGCTTTTCAAATACTTTCTTGGGGTCTTTGTAATAGATCCCTTGGTCTCCACTCACCCCCACATCCTCATCTAAAAGTGACCTTCCCTACCTCACCCCTCTGTTCTTAATACAGCAAGTTACAGGGAACAGAGCATCTAGTCTGAGGAGGGAGGCTATCCCCACCAGGAAGGAGGACCCAACAGGCTGTAAGGAGCAGGAACTGCAGAGCCCAGGAGAGGACAGAGGAGGCCAAACAATAGAAGTGGATGAACAAACAGAGCTAATCACACCCAGAATTCCCAAGGAGACATGGAAGGGAGGTGTGGTCTGGATTGGATATGATCTGGAAAGACTTGCCAGTTAGGAAGGGTCCCAAAGGCAGGGTGACAAAGGGAAAGGGAAGAAAGGGAACACCACCCAAAAGTGTGGGAGGAAGGAGGAGGTGCACATATGTGGACTATGGGGCATTGCTCCCCTCCCCCTTCCCACTCAGAAGCTTCCACTCACACTTTAACTCACACTCCACCTCAACCCAGAGAACACTGAGCACTCCTCATCCAAGGACACCACCTTCTTCCCACCCCTCAATCAAGGGCCCACCTGCACCTCTGACCACAGCCCGGAGGAAGTGGGTGCTGAGCTGGGCCTAGGGGAGGGAGTCAGGGCCTCTGGCTGCATCTGCGTCTCTGAGAAGTGCTGAGTAGGGGAGGTGACCAGCGCATGCGTGGGGCACCTTCTTCCCTCACTTGCTCTCTGGCTCATTCCATGCTACAGGCCAGATTCAGGCTCAGCACGAGGGACTGGGGACCCAGGGGCGAAGAAGACACAGTGCTCTGTGGTTCCACGTGATTTTAGAGAGGGCAGGAGGGACCCCCCTAAATAATGCTTTCCCTCTAAATGACAAATTTTACAGAAACCTGGGATAGCGGGAACACATTGCTGGGGCCCATCACGGGGCCTGAAAAGTGAAAGACAGACCCTGCAGCTTGAGCTCCGTGAGCTTCTCCTTTCAGTAAACCCAACTCACTGTAAGCTAAGGCACTGCCTCTTTCTTTCTTTCTCCCTTCCTTCCTTCCTTCCTTTCTTTCTTTCTTTTTTAAAAGATTTTATTTATTTACTTGAGGGAAAGTGAGTGAGAGAGAGCACAAGCACCAGACGACCTGGGACGAAGGCAGATGATTAACCAACTGAGCCACCCAGGTGCCCCACTAAGGCACTGCCTCTTAGAAGTGCAGATATTAATGAAAGGAACCAGTCCTCAGGATATGGCTCAAGGGAAGGGTGCTGGGCAGAGGGTGGATATTTTGACAGGAAAGGGGTGGGGTCCAGGAGGAGGAGGGCCAGGGAAGATGGCGGTAAGAGAAGGTAGCTAAGGCTCCTCCCCCACCTGGCGGACACCCCACCCTTTAGAGCACAGATATCATTGCTCACAGTGAATCTGCCTCACTCTTTGGAGCCAACAGGAGCCACCCACCCCCGCCCCCACCAGCTTTCCCAGAAGTCAGGAACAGGTTGGAGCTTCCCTCCACCTGGGGTGCCTTATGAAGAGAGAGCAAGGTCCCAAGAAGGGGAAAGTGAGCAGACTCATTCTACACCAACCCTGTGTGGACTTTCCTGCTCCGGGTTTCCATCTTCACTCTTTTTCAGTGCAGACGTTGGAATAAATCAACTTATACCTACGAAAGGCTTATGGAAGCCTACAATGTCCCAAAGTCTTCTTAACCAGGGACTTTTAATCAAAGGAGATGATGGTGTCTCTTTCCATGTCAGTGCCTTATTACTTCCACAAATGAAATAATCACTTTTCTCACCCTGAGACTTTCTAATTATGACACAAAAACTATAAAATAGAAGATTGATAAACTTACTTCCCAAAAAATGTTTTTTTATTTTCAAATTTCTATGTGGTAGATGCTATCATAAACAAAACCAAAGGACAAGCAACAAACTTGGAAAAGTATTTTTGGTTAACATCATAAACAGATCGTTAATTTCCCTAATATATACAAAGAGCTCCCACAAATCAATAAGAAAAAAGCCCAACAATCTTCAACAGAAAGAAAGAGTAAGCAAAGGACATCAACAGACAATCCACAGGGAGAAAAAGTTTGAATGGCTCAAACATTTGAAAAGATGCCCAGTTTCACCTGCAATGAGGGAACTGCATATTTAAACAAGCACCAACATATGGTTTCTACCTACAAACATCAAACATTTGTCCCTATACTGATTTGGCAAAGATATGTAGAAACAGCACTCAGATCTTTCTGCTGAGCATGTAAATTGGGACAAATCCACTGGAGAACAATTTGGCTACAGCTCTCAAAAGTATAAATGCACATTCATTTGACCCAGCCATTCCACTTTGCTTTTGTAGTTTTTGCATTTGAAACCACCTGACCATATTAACTGTGCGAAAGTAAATTGGAACAAATTAAAAACTTCTCCCTAGGGAGGTATGAGAGCCTACTAGGGGAGCCCGAAGTCTTTGTGGCTCGGTGGGGGTGAAGCCTCTTACTCAGCTACGGGAGATAGTTGATGTCTGTTTTTTGACCATTAAACAAACTTAAATCGTTTTCAGATACTGTCGTTTATTGTTTTATGTCTATCTAAGACAGCTGGTTGGTTAGGAAGGGGAAGGAGAAAAATTACTGATTCTAGAGTATAAGCACCCAATATGGGCTTTGGCAATTTGCCTCCCAGTGTTCATCAGCAGATCTGTAATTTGCATTCATCTGATCAAAATTATTTTTAAAGCACAACAAGCTTCCTGGGCTCTTATTATTGAACAATATTAAAATGAAACAAAAAGGGGCTGATTCTTTCCAACCTGGCTGTGTTTTTATTGGAAATGGAGGCTATGTATAGCCTCCCTGTGTTATGTGTGCAGACACACTTAGGAAAAGTAGTCTGAGGGATGCCTGAGTGGCTCTGTTGGTTGATCATCTGCTTTTGGCTCAGGTCATGATCCAGGGGTCCTGGGATTGAGCTGGTCCTGGTCGGGCTCTCTGCTCAGCGGGAGCTTGCTTCTCCCTCTGCCACTCTCCCTGCTTGTGTTCTCTCTCTCTCAAATAAATAGGCAAAATCCTTTTTAAAAAGGGGGTGGGGGGGAAGTGACCTGAAACCTTTTCTCCCATCAATCATGTGCAAACCAAGAATTGAAACGTTTGACGAGGAACCAGATGATTCTTCATGATGTGAAATACAAGAATTCTGCACGCCATGTCCTGAAAACAGTTTTCTGCAATTGAAAATACTATCAAAGTCACTTTTAAATATGTTCAGTCCCTAATGGACACACACTATAACTTGTCATTTTGAATTTGTCTGACAAAGCATGCTTTTCCTTAAGTAGTAAGCTCACTTACCTTGGAAAACCTCAAAATTAGTCCTTATACATTCCAAGTATTTTTAAAAATTCTATAATATAACTGTAATAATACATTTCAAAGATGTAATTTTTTAACTGAAAACACTGTGCTTTGAAAAAAGTGCTGAAAGGACCATTTTAAAATATTTCAGGCAATTCCCAACATTATACATTAGTGTTGAGGGTGTCAGAGACTTTTGAATAATCGAGACAGTGGACATTAGCTATGTTTTTGTTGGCTTCCGAGACCTAACAGCCAGATGTGTCATCACTCAGCATCTGGGCTGCCCAAATACTGACCCCCGGGGAAGCACCTAAAAGCAGCCAGGCAGGAGTTAAACATTTCCTTGTAGATACTCCCTATCTGCAGCAATTTATAAGTTATCTTGATCTCGCTTGAGCCTTGTGAAACTTCTATTATCTATATTTATCTACTATCTACCTATCTGTCTTCTGTTACCTGTCATCTATGCATCTATCTATCTATCTATCTATCTATCTATCATCTATCGTCTGTTTGTCTATCTATCTAGTTTTTCCCACTTTACAGATGAAAATACTGAGGCCCAGGGATGTTTACGTCACTTGCCTGAGGTCACACAGGTGTCAAAGCCAGGTTTACAGCTCTCCTTGACCTGTCACTTAGAGGTAACTATAACAGTCCCAGCTCCTCCCTGCCCCCCCCCCCCACAGACACCCACCCCCACACTCCTCAGCCCCTTTGCATTTGAGGACAAACCTGGTGCTTTTGTGATAAAAGGAGCTCAGAGCAATGGTGGGTGGGGTCTGGGAGGCAGTTGGAGGTTGAAGTGTGGTTGGCCTGTAGCTGCCTTAGTGGGGGGCCAGGAGCAGAGGGCCTGGGGGCAGAGGGCATCAAAGTCAGCATTTGCAATTCTGCTCCATGAACAAATAAATGGCTGATGCTTAGCAATCATTTTTGCCTGAGGGGGCCAAAGCCCCTGGAAAGCTACTTGACTGGGCCCCGTAAATGTTTAAGCACTGGGGTGCTGGCAAGGAGTAAGTAAGTGTGGGGGGTGTTCATGTGCAAGAAGCATGGAAAGGGAGACTTTAACCCTAGGGCTGAGTAGTCTCCTCTCCCAGTCCACTGCCATCATGGGCCTCAAAGGTCAGGAAAGGGCTACCTGGGTCAGGCTGGGCCCCACCCCAGGAGCAAGGGGGAGGAGTGAGAGACCCTAGAGTCCAGGAGCCCCCTCCCCTCTCTCATTTAGTCGGTCCTAGGCATTGAATTGGGGCTTAGGTGGTTCCTTTCTGGGGGTCCCACTCTTCTGGGTTTGTAGCTGTCTGACTTTATTCCTCCCCATTCCTTCACCACCTCCTAAAAGGGCCACTCCATGGGCCTCTGTTGCCCCAGTCGACCTCAGTCCCTCCCAGGCATGGAACCACTGATCCCTAAAGGGTCTAACATCCGCTGGCTCAGCCAAGTGGAAAACAAGAGTGAGTGCAGCTGAATCATGGGGGAAGGCATCCAAGCAGGACCAAGGTCCCAGGCCTGCTCTCCCCTTGGTGGAGGACACTGGGCTTCCCAAACCGGGTTGCTGTCAACTGGGAGCCCTTGTCTTAAACCACCAGGACCCTTGGCCACCAAGAGCTTCATCACCACCATCTGAAGGCTGGGCAGGGTATTGTACAGGTGGAATCTGAAGTGGGCAGCGTGCTGCACAAGTGGGATTTCTTTCCAGGTTTTCTGTCCATCCTGGATTTAAAGCAGTTCCTCTGAGCACCGGGAGAGCTCTTAGCCCTATGCGGAGAGTGAAAGCTGCCATTGCATATCCACTCTCACTTTCTTCCTTATTATACTGGGAGGTATTGTGGGAGGTGATGAGGTACGCAGCTTAAAACAGACAAATAAACATTTCCCAGACTCCCTTCCACAGCAGGATGGCTGATGATGCACTGATGGTGAGGGAGGGGGAAGGTTTCAGGGGAAATGCAGTAAGCATCCTAATTGAGCTGACAGGTGTCTTTTGCCATATCTCCCTCCTTCCTCAAACTTGGATTGCTGGCTGGAGTTCCAGCTGCTCTTTTGGACTATGAGGTGACCCAAAAGATAAAAACCCACGCAAAGGATGGAGAGACACACAGCTGAAAGGAGCCTGGGACATCACGACAACACGGAGCTGATGCTGAAACTCTAAACACTAGCTTATCTATGGAGTTCTTCTACAGGAGAGAAAACAAAGCTCTATCTTATTAATTCACTGTCATTTTTATTTTTTTTAATATTTTATTTATTTATTTATTTATTTGACTCAGATTATAAGTAGGCAGAGAGGCAAGCAGAGAGAGAGAGGAGAAAGCAGGCTCCCTGCTGAGCAGAGAGCCCAATGTGGGGCTCGATCCCAGGACCCTGGGAACATGACCTGAGCTGAAGGCAAAGGCTTAACCCACTGAGCCACCCAGGCGCCCCTCACTGTCATTTTTAATCTCTCTTACTAGTAGCCAAATGCAATTCCTAACTGAAACAGTGAGCTTCCCTAAAATTTCCTCCAAACGGACATAGGGTCCCATTCTCCAAAGATCTCAGCCAAGAGGGGATGATGTCACGCATTGTGGTATTTGGGCAGTGGGCGGGATGGACTGGGGGTAGGAGTGGTGCAGACAGAATGTGCTCTACTTGCTCAAGCCTGAGACACCATCTACCATCATGGCATCATCCTCAAAAGATGGAGGGGAGATGAGTCCTCATCGCTCCATTGTCAGAAACAAAACATAAGCCCTTAGAATCAAGGTTGACCTGCTATCCTGGATCTATAAGGATCAGCTTCTCCTTGCTTGCTCACCCTTCCAGAAGCTTTATGGTCTGACCAACGAAGAGCCAGTAAGCCTCCCAGTTATCACCCCTCTCTGGTATCTGTTGGAAGCAGATGCCCCTGATTGCCTGCCTCACATGCCCTCTTGCATGTGTCTGCTTGCAGCCACAGCTGTGGTGGACAGTCCCATGGAAGCTGCTCTCCACCCCAGGACCTCCCCCAACATCTCAGCAGCTGCCTTGAGCTGTGCTCAGGCGGCACAACAGGGATTTGATCTGGGCTCATGTGGTCCTAAAGCTGGGGCTCTTTGCCCTGGCTACAGCGGGATACCCTGGATACCCTGGAAAGCTTTGGAAAAGAAACCCTACTGGGTTCCCATTCCCAGGTGCCTTTCTCGATGCCTGGAGTAGAGCTCGAGTCTTAGTCTTTGGAAAGTTCCCTGGGGATTCTAAAGGTCATGCAGGCCCAAGAGCCACTTTTCTGAGGCCTGGCACATTTGATTCCTCAGCAATTAGAGTTACTTACTCATTGTTGACCTCGGGGCCGGAGGGTCAATTTCTTTGAGCCTCATCTGAAAAATAGGTATAAAAATACTTAGTCTGTCTACCTCGATAGGCCAGTATGATACTAATGGTTACCCAAGCTTCCCTCTCCTTCCCCACTCCTTGGTCTCTCCTCCTCACAGGACGGTGAGTGCGAGGGGCAGCCAAGGGAGGGAGACCATGAGGGGTAAGGGTTTGCACAGAACCATGTGTCTGACTGGAGAGAACTCAGCTCATAGAGTGTGGGCACAGGAAGTAAGTACATTGGGGATAATAGGAGCTAAGTTTCTCACTGTCAGAGACGAGCTTTACCAGCACGTGGAGAGAGGGAAAGCTAGAAGGATCTGGAGCTTTGGGGTTGGGATAGGAAGTATTGGTATGAGCTCATGGTTTTAAAATAAATTCACGCAGGAGTACCTGGGTGGCTCAGTTGTTAAGCGTCTGCCTTCGGCTCAGGTCATGATCCCAGGGTTCTTGGATCAAGCCCCACGTCAGGTGCCCTGCTCAGTGGGAAGCCTGCTTCTCCCTCTCCCACTTCCCCTGCTTGTGTTCCCTCTCTCGCTGTGTCTCTCTCTGTCAAATAAATAAATAAAATCTTTAAAAAAGAAAAATAAATAAAATAAAATACATTCACACAGATAGATACTGAAAGAGTTGTAGATGTCTCTGTATTAGGTTTATGTGTATATGTATGCATTGTATGTATAAACAGTCAGAACTCACTTTTATTTAGATATAAAAAAATACATACAATGTTGTATTAGTTTCAGGGGCACAATATAATGACTTGATATTTGTACATATTGTGAAATAATCACCACAATAAGTCGAGTTAACATCCGTCACCACAGATAGTTACAAATTTTTTATCTTGTGACAAAAACTTTCAAGATCTCTTCTCATCAATTTTTCCTTTTTTTGTTGTTGTTGTTTTTTAGAGAGAGAGGGAATGCGAGTGGGGTTGGGGTCAGAGGGAGAGAGGGAGAGGGAGAGAGAATCTTAAGCAGGCTCCATACCCAGCACAGAGCCCTATCCAGGCTTGGTCTCATGACCCTGAGATCAGGACCTGAGCTGAAATCAAGACTTGGACGCTTAACAGACTGAGCCATGTAGGCGTCCCAAGCAACTTTCAAATATGCAATACAGTGTTATTAACTATAGTCACCATGTGGTATATTACATCCCCGGGTCTTATGTATTTTATAGCTGGAAGTTTGTACTTCCTAATACTGCTCATCTGTTTTGCCCACCCCCTGTGCCCTACCTCTGGCAATGACCAATCTGTTTTGTCCATCCATGAACTTGGAGGTTTTGGGTTTTTTTTATTTTTTAAGATGCTGCACATAAATGAGATCATATGGTATTTGTCTTTCTCTATTTGACTTATTTCACTTAGCATAAAACTCTCTAGGTCCATCCATGCTGTCATAAATGGCAAGATTTCCATTTTTTTCTATAGCTGATAATATTCTAATATTTCACATGTATATAAAACAACTTTTCATCCACTCATCCATCGTTGATGGACACTTGGGTTTCTTCCATACCTCAGCTACTAAATAATGCTGCAGTAAACATGGGTTTGCAGATATCTTTTTGAGTTAGTGTTTTTGTTTTCTTTGGATAAATATTCAGAGGTGGGATTGCTGGATCACACAGTTGTTCTATTTGTACTTTTTTGAGAACCTCCATACTGTTTTCAATAGTAGCTGCACTCATTTCTATTCCCTCCAACAGTGCACAAAGAGTTCCCTTTTCTCCACAACTTTGTCAACCCGTGTTGTTTCTTTTCTTTTTTGATAAGGGCCATTCTAACAGGTGTGAGATGATATCTCCCTGCAGTTTTGATTTCCATTTCCCATTTCCCTGATGATGTTAAGCAACTTCTCATGTGCCCACTGGCCATCTGTATGTCTTCTTTGCAAACATGTCTGTTCAGATCCTCTGCCCATGTTTAATCAGATAGGTTTTTGGCTATTGAGTTGTATGAGTTTTGATCCTTATTATTCCATATTTGCAAATGCACCTACTCACTCAAACGTATTTGCAACCCCAAAGTAAACACTTGGAGCACTTTTGAGGTTACGGACCTGCACAGAGAGGTAAAAAATTTTAGTTTGTCCCGGTGAGTGTCTCAGCTGAGGTCAACAAGGAATGTTTCGTCTCCTTGTTTCAACTCTCATGCTGTCAACAAATGTCCTTGTCATGGTCTATTTAGGGCCACCTTATTCTCATTTTGGTGCTTTCTGTTGGTGTTGCTATTTAAAACAGAGACCAAGCATAGAGCTGAAGTGCGTCTAGTGTTGCGCAGGTAGGAAAGACACCATGTGTCTCATGGAGGAAATACATAGTTAGACAAGCTTTGTTCAGGCACAAGTTATAGAGCTGATGCCAGTGCATTCAATGTCCATGAGTCAACACTATTGAATAAGATGTCTTTAATAATATTTTTTAAAGATTTTATGTATTTATTTAACAGAGAGAAACACAGCAAGAGAGGGAACACAAGCAGGGAGAGTGGGAGAGGGAGAAGCAGGCTTCCCACAGAGCCCAACGCCAGGCTCAATCCCAGGACCCTGGATTCATGACCTGAGCTAAAGGCAGCCGCCCAATGGCTAAGCCACCCAGGCGCCCCAATAAGGTGTCTTTAAACAGAAACACACATAAAACAAGGTTGTGTATTGATTGTTTGGTAGAAATGCGACCAGAGGCTCACAGGAGCCTAACCTTGTATTTCATCTAAGAGAAATGGTTCAGTGCTCACTAATTCAGTGTTGGCGAACTTTATAAAATACAATCACTGTGAATGAGAGTGGCTGTATATACATGTATGTCTTAGCTCTATCTTTTCAGAGGGTCTAGAAGCAATAAGTAATGATGTCCCTGTAACAACTCACTAAGCACCCAATCTTGGTTTCTAAATACTCCCCTCCACTAAAAGGCACCAGGATTCCTTGTAGAAGTGGCTAATCCCAAGGCTGGAGCAGAGAGAGGACAAGGGAGCCTGGAATGCTTTATTGCACCAGACACTAAGGAAATGCTCAAAGCACTATAGAGACATGGCAAAGGAGCCAACCTGAAGAGGGTCTATCTGGCTCAACTTGGGAAAATTTAAACACTAAAATAAATAATAATTTTAATGCATTTCAACTGATTAAATAAAATAGGAATCCATGAGCCCATTCTGACATAAACAAACAAACAAATGGGGGAGAGAGGAAGGTTTTCCTTGTAGTTGAATGCCAACCAATAAATGGTAGACAGAATGCCGAAAATGGAAACGTTCCCATTTGGCAACCACAGTAGCAGTGTTTGACTGAGGACTTGTCAACAGATGTTAAAGCTGGTGGGCAGAGGTTCGATGAGAATCAGGAGATTGGCATAGTGTTAATTTCTATACAGAGATGGTGACTGTGTGGGGTGGGAGGCTGGCACACATCAACCAGACCACGGGATGAAGGCACAGAATCCTATCTGTGGTGTTTCTGTCAAGAATGAATAAGTGGCCTGGGGCTACTCAAGAGAAAACATCAGATGCACCCAAATTGAAGGTCATCCTACAGCATAGAAGGCCTGAACTCTTTAGGTCTGCTAAGGACACAAAGGGCAGGAAAGAGAGAAATTTCTAGACTGAAGATCGCTGAGACATGACAACTAAATGCAACTCACAGTCCTGGATTCTATCGTGGACCACGAAAGGAAAGAGACATGGGCAACATTTGAACAGGGTCTGTGGACTGAATGGCAGTCTTCACGTATGTCTGTTCCCTTATCTGGAGAGCCATAGAGTGATTCATACGAGAGTTGTTTTTTGTTTTTGTTCTTGGGTTTTTGTTTTTGTTTTTGGTATTTAGGAGTGATGGGCATTATGTCTGCAGCTTGATCTTAAATTTAGAAAAAGATTAGTGGGTGGATCTAAAGGGAGAGGGTGACAAAGCATATGTGGTGAAATGTTAAAGAATCTGGGTGAAGGGATAAGGGAGTTCTTAGTATTGTTCTTGCAACATTCCTATAAATTTGAAATGATTTCAAAATAATTTTTTTTTTAAAGAGTGGACCGAAATGTTTCAGAAAATGCAGAGAAGGTAAGAAGTGGACTGTTGTTATACTCTTTTTTTTTTTTTTTTGAATGTGGGATTATTCCAAAAGGGTGTGCCCTGTGTGTGGGGTGGTGGGGGTGTTGCCACGGAGTGTGTGCTTATTTATTTTCCATCCCCCAGATTAACCCCTTGTCCCCCAGGGCAACAGGTGATGCAATCTGCACTGGGAGGAGGGAGGGGCCCCACCTGGGCAAACACCAAGCCTGGGCTCAGCTGGGATGAAGCCGGCACCCAAGTGTTTATGACTCTTCATTGCTTATCACCCCTTCCTGTCACAACTGAGTGCTCCCCTGCCATCTGTTTATACAGACACTCATAAAACATACAGCCTCATGCTTGGCTTGCTCAGAGTCTTGGGAATATCGATACAGTGATGCTGGCTAGAACAACTTGTTTCCCACTTCCCCAGCACAGTATTTCCACCCCCTCCGTCTCAGATTGGATGGAAGACCCCCAAACAGACAGTAAGGTCCTGGTGGGGTGGGATTGATGGCAAGTCAATGCCATAGGTATTGATTATGGGCCCTAAAGGGGTAAGATCTGACACTGGGCGGTGAACAGGCATTTATTTAAGCAGTAACAGTGTAGGAAGAATGCTATCGGGCAGAGAGAGGTGAGAAAAAGGAAGGGCATGGTCAGACGACCACCACCGCCCTTGTCATCGTCACCATCCACTGGTATGGGTTGAGCAGTGTCCTTCCCCAAACATTCAAGTCCTAACTCCCAGGGCTCAGAAATGTGACTTTATCTGGAAAAAGGGTCTTTGCGATGATCACGATGAGGTCATTAGGGTGGGGCCCTAATTCAATATGACTGGTGTCCTCGGGAAATCTGGATACAAAGGGAGACAAACACACACTGGGAGAATGCCACGGGAATGTGTAAGCAGAGATCAGGGTAATGGGTCAACAAGCCAAAGAACGCCGAAGGTTGTCAGCAAACCACTGGAAGCTAGGAGAGAGACAGGGACCCGAGTCTTTCTCCTACTTTCAGAAGGGCCCAGCTTTCCCAACACCTGCAGCTGAGGCCTGCACAGACCGTGAGCCAATGAACTTCTGCTGGCTAAGCCGCCAGTGTGTGGTACTTTGTGACGGCAGCCCCAGGAAATGAATACAATCTCCATTACCATCAGCAGCATCACCCCCCGCCCCCGCCTCCATCATCGTCATCACCACCTCATCATCGTCGCCGTCAGCTAACTCAGCTGAGGCTAAGCACATGCCATGGCTGCTCGGAGCCCTCTGTTGATACAAACTCATCTAAGCCTCACAGCAGGAGGCAGGTCCTAGGATGATCCCCATTTTCCAGAGAATATGAAAATCAAGCTCAGGAAGGTCAGATCATCTTCCCAAGGCCACACAGCCAGAAAGGGTCTGTGCGGTGGCTTCGGCATTCTCCAAGGACTGTTCCTTTCCTCTCTCCTCTCAACAGCCACCCTCCTCTTTATTTAGCCTTTGGCTGGTGGGAATGTGTCCCGATCTCACCTCCTCCTGCCAGAAGCCTTCAACTGAGCAAATGCCGCAGCATCGTTCCCATGCTTCACAGGCACTGAAGCACCCACGGGAGCACGTGGGCATCATGTACTGGGGACGTGCCAGGCAGGAGTCCTTCCCCTAGTCCTGCTTTGCTCTTTGCCCTTAGAGTGCCTTTGTCCATGCAGACAAGACTGGCCCGGTCCTGATGCCAGCAACCATCGGCAGAGGTGTCAATCACCTCTGGATACGGTCTGCAGGTGGATTATGACAGGTTTTTATTGCTTCAGTTGATAACCAGGGATATTAGCAGGAATATGGTAACCGTGACTCAGAAGGAAATCATTCTGAGCTGTGTACAGGTATTCTCGATGACTACTAGAAACGGCGCAGGGTGTCTGGATTTCCATGAGCAGGGAGTGCATACCGTTCTCCGCATTTCCCACTGCTTCCCATTGTGCCCAGCACATTCTCAGCGGGGGCGCCTGGGTGGTTCTGTCGGTTAAGCGGTTGTCTTCAGATAGGGTCATGCTCCCAGGGTCGTGGGACTGAGTCCCACATCAGGCTCCTTGCTCAGCAGGGAGGCTGCTTCTCCTTCTTTGGCTCCCCCACTGCTTGTGCTTTCTCTGTCTAATAAATAAGTAAAATTTTAAACAACAACAAAAATGATTCCATTGATGTTTTGGTGAACCCACCCAGAGCCCATAATCTTTTTTTTTTTTTTTAATCGAATTTACTTGTCCTTCTCCCATCCCTTCCCATCTGTTTCCTAACACTTATTCCTTCTGGAAAGGGTCAGTCATGATCAGTTTCCAAAACTGTAATAGGGTTCTCAGGTTTGGGCTATAGTTGGCACTCTTACAGGCTAGTGTCCAGCTGTTGCAGAATCTACAGCTGCTTGCAGGGCAGAACGTGCAGGTGCTGGCAGACTGCAGGTGTTTATAGAACCTGTCACTTTTTGCAAAGCCTATAGCTGTTCACAGATCCCACAGATGTTTGCAGATCTCACCCCTGTTTGTAGAGCCTGTCATCTGTAAATGTTTACAAAAATTTAAACCACAGTTTAAAACTGTAATTTCTTTAAAATACACAGCTGTTTGAAGAGCTTGAAGGTGTTTGCAGAGCCTGCCACTGTTTGTAGAGACTGCAGCTCTTTCTGGAGCTCTTTGTTGTTTGCAGATCTGTAGGTGTTTGAAGAACTTGTTGGAGGGGATCAGTACACCTGCTGGATGCTTGGTTTCTGGCAGAGCTTTCCTTTCTGAGCTAACAATGGACAACTTATTAACACCCCAACTATGTGCCCTGTGTGATGCTCAGAGATTTGAAGGATACAAAATTTTGAAGAAAGGTCCCTGGAAGAAGAGGTGGTTTTCCATACATTTGGGGGAAAATCACAGAGCATACATGGACAGGAGAACAACCCACAACAGGGGCCCAGGGTTGGATGGCTGTGAGCTACTCCAGGATCAGCCCGATTGGTCTCTGCATACATTTGTTCCAGAACAGCACAGCTATAGTTCACGCAGACCCCTCCCATGCTGTACCCCATCCCCACCCCATGCCCACAGCCTTTAAGCTGCACCCTGCCGTCTGCATCGTACCAAATTACATAACTGTCTGTCCTTCCATTCCCTCATGAAAACTCTTTTCTCTCGGGGTCCTGATCCTAGTGAACCTTCCAGGAGAATCGGGAATAAATGTGCTGCAAGTTCTTAACCACTGGGATGTACTACCGTGAAGGGACAGTCACATTTTGCAGTAAGAACTGCAGAGGCTGCCATGCCTTTACCCAGCAGCATGCCCCCCGATGGTGAGATCTGGGGCACACTGGCAGGCAGCAGGCATTAATGGGGTGTCTGGCAATCTGGCTGCCTGCGGGGAAGGCTTGCCCTGCAGGTGCGCCCCACTTTTTGGCCACAGCTGTAGTCTGATTGAATCTCTGCTAATCAAATCCTCTTCTCCAAGTGACTCATATGCCCATTTCAGAGTAAGGACGCACCTGGAATGAGAAGTGGTTCCAGTCCAGGCATGAGCCGAAGGACGGTTCAGCTGGGTCACAGCAGTGATTTTTATTGAACAGATAGGTCTGCCTCCTCTATGTGTTCCTATGTGTTTGTTCTCTTAAATATCAACCTGGACTCTGACTCAGTGGGAGTAATTGATGGTTGTTTCAGTTCCAGTGTTCTGCTCAGAGGCTCATCCAGTTCTCTCCAGTTTCTGTTTGGCCCCTGGGACTGGTTTGCTTCCTTGTCCCAGTGAAGCTCCCTCTTCCTCTCCAAGAGCTCGGAAGCCAGCCATGCTGCTAACATCTTGGGTTTCCAGCCTGGCAGCAGGAGTGGGCTGTTGATCCACTTGGAAGAAAACAATCGCCATCTGGGTGGTGGGACCCCCAAGTTTGTCTCTTCAAATTCCGAAATTCCTAGTCCTTTGGTCTCACTGCCCTCTGGGCTGATTCTGCCAGGTATGCCAAGAGCACCTTCCATGTAAAAAGCCGCAGCGTGAGCTCATTATCTACAACCTCCCCCGACCCTGCTCTGCTCTCTCCACCTTATTCCCTAGTTTGCCATGCATCCAGTTGTCCACATTAAATGCATCCTTTCTCTCTGACAATCCTACCTCCAGAAGCTCCCTCTCTCTTCCCATTCTGCTGACCGTATAGCGTGCCCATCTCCTCCTTACCAAGGCAAGGCAGCCGCCTCCTCCCCGCTGTCACCATCTCCAGTGCAGACCTCGAGGATCAGCATTCTGTCGGTCATCCAATATTTATTGAGCACCTATAATGTGTGCATCACAAAGGATGCCACGCTGAGAACAAGATAGACACAGCCATATCTCAAGGAGCTTGCAGTCAGTAGGGTCTTTCTTTTTGTCTGGAAAGAATGCTTCTTTGCTGTTTCATTTAATATTTTCAATACACAAGGAACAGATGTTCGTGAAGAAATAACTAGAAAATGCACTCAAGCATAACCAAGGGGGGAAAAATCACTTTTTTATTGAGGTGTAATTGACATAAAGCAGTGAATAAGTTTAAGGTGTACTACCTATCAACTTGATACATTTATATATTGCAACGTGATTACCACTGTAGGGTAGGGAACACTTCTATCATATGACAGTTATTGTTTCTTTTTTGAAATGAGAACATTCAAGAGCTAGTTAGTCTCTTAGAAATTTTGTAAAAATTCTTAAACCTCTTAAACCTACCACTCTTTTGACCTCCTACTACCTACCTCCCCCAAATACATTGTTACCCTTTGGCTTTATTTCTTTCCAGACATTTTTCTCTTTCCTATTCCAATTTTTTTTAAAGATTCTATCCACCCACCTGAGAGAGAGAGAGAATGAGTGATGAGGAGGGACAGAGGGAGAGAATGAGAGAAGCAGACTCCCCACGGAGCAGGGAGTTTGATGCGGGGCTTGATCCCAGTACCCTGAGATCCTGACCTAAGCCAAAGGCAGATGCTCAACCAACTGAGACACCCAGGCACCCCTATTCCAATGTTTTTAAACACAACTGATGTTTCTTTATACTTTGGATGCATTTCTTTATTCAGCAAATATTTATCATGAAATGCTACCATATTCCGGGCACTGTGTTAGGGGCCCGGGATACAGAGATGTACAATCTAGTGGAGGAGACAGACATGGAGCAAGGAATCACACAAATGATTATATGATTCTCAACTGTGATGCTTCTCATGAAGCCAGGGTACAGAAAGCCTGAGTGAGTGCCTATGATGGGGGCCACTAGCTCTCTTGGGGACTTGGGGCAGTCAGGGAAGCCTTCTCCAAGGAAGAGTAGCTTGTCAGGATGAAGGGATAGAGAGGAGAGTGTTTGGGGAGGTTGGAAAATTCTGGAACAGGGCTGACTTACCCATTAGCTGTAGCTGGGAGAGTGTCCCAGGTCCACCAGATTACAAGGAGCCCATGAAAACATTTTTATTTTAAAATCAGAAGAAAAAAGACAAACTTTTCAGTTGAAGAAAATGTTTTAAATATGATATTCATGTATTGGTCTTTATATTAATACCTTTGTAAGATATCACTTATAGAGGAAGGGACCCACACAGGCTAAACCTCCCACAAAAAAGTCACAAGGTCGTCCTGGCATGGAGGGTGGCTGGGTCCCATGTGGGTAGGCTGGGAAGATGGTGGGAGATGTGACCAGAGAGGAAGGCGAAGACTGGATTTATAGAGGCCACAGGAAGAACACCAAGCCTCGGGAAAACAGAGAAGCGACAAGATTCTTTCGTCATTTTGTTTAATCCCTAAAAAGAAAATGTTTCTTTTTAAGCCACAATATCCTATTACACCTTAGAAATGCTAACATCTGGTAATGAATAACAGTGATTGATGGTTGCACGACATTGTGAATGCATTTGATGCCACTGAATTGCACATTTAAAAACAGGTTAGGGGCGCCTGGGTGGTTCAGTCGGTCAAGCGTCCAACTCTTCATTTCAACTTGGGTCATGATCTTAGTGTTGTGTGACTGAGCCCCGAGCCCCGTGTGGATGGACTCTGTGCTCAGCGGGGAGCGTGCTTGAGATTCTCTCTCTCCCTCTACCTCTGCCCCTCTCCCCTACTCTTTCTCTCTCTCAAGTAAAGAAATCCTTAAAAAAAATGGTTAAAGCAATCAATTTTATATTATGTATACTTTGCCATAATTAAAAAAAAAATAGAGGTACCAGATAGCCATTGGGGTAGGGGAGGACGGACAGATTAATACGGCCCACCGCCCCAGGTAAAAGCCTGGCTCTGGAGGGACTGGGACAGGTTCTGGAGGAGAGAAGCTCCCGCAGGCCCTGCCGTGTCTAAGTGCTCCAAGGCCTCTGCCAGCAGACCAGCCTGGGTTCCTATCCTGGCTTCCTCACACACCAGATCAGATAAGTCACTGTACTCCTTGAGCCTCAGTTCCCTCACAGGTAAAATGGGGAGACTGGCCAGGCTCACCTTAGAGGGTCACTGTGAGGTACATACTGCTGTGTGTCTCGAGTGCTGAGGGCAGCGCCTGGCATATGGCTGGGGGCGGGGGGGAGTCCACAGGAAGGGTGACTTCCATCATGGCCTCACTTATGACTAGTCCCCTCCTTGCCCTGAGAGTAAGGCAGAGATAGGGAAGGGGCTAGACCATTCACCCCAATATGGTCACCGGCAGGAAGGTCCGGGAGCAGGACCCCAACCAATGGTTATTCCAGACCCGGTCAGTTTGGGTCCCTGACACAAGGTTAAGAGGATTGGGGTGGCTGGTTTGAGGAGGGGAGTGCTTTGTGACTGGGATTCCAGTCCCTCAGGATAGTCAATGAGTTGTAACTTCCGTGTGACGAGTTCTCTCACAAGGTATGGGGCTCCAAGCCCCTGGAGCCCCAGAGCCCTGTGAGCGTCACTCAGAAACACACGTCTCAGGGCTCTGAGACCAAAGTCCTATGTGTGCGTAAGCTCTGTTTATTGCTCAGCTCACTCATGACTCTAGCTCAGAAGGCAGAAATTTCAGGAATTCCAGTTCCTCCTGCTCCTTGGCATTCTCCTCATCCTCCCCAGCCCCCTCAAATCCAATCCTCAGGCCCCTCTTTCATCTGGTGGACAAGGAGCCAATTGTCTCTGGGATCTTTACATCCCTTGGGAACGGCCACACTGGGGCCCGAAGGGGCTGTCGTAGGCATCGAGCAGTGGGTCTGAATGAGGCTTTCTGGGGTTGCTTGGAGCAGCCAATGGCTGAGGGAGGCTAGAGGAGGCAGGCTGGGGGGAAAAGCTGTGTTCAGGCAATGCGGGAGGGAAGGAAGATTATCACGGATGCTCCAGAATGGAGCAGGTCTGCAAACAGCAGCAGGAATTAGGGGAGTTCCAAAAATATAGACAGGCCCCCAAATCACAAAGCTCTCAACCCCTTCACATCTCCTGAGTCCTCCCCTTCACATCTCCTGAGTCCTCTCTGCCTCTCTCTGCCACTGTTCTTACCTTCCTTCTGGTCCCCACTGTCTCCCCTCCCAGGACTGCTGCTATTCCCACCTTCGAAAGGACACAGTTGCCTGGGTGAACTCTTGAAAAGGCTGCAGTGATAAGCCCCCCTGCCTGCTTAAAACCCTCCCAGGTGGAATGCTTAATCTTATTTTTGTTTCACACACCCCTCTGACTGTCCCGTGAAGCCTGTGGACTTCTTCCTAGTAAAATGTCTTTAAATGCATAAAATGCAACATGCTGTATTACAAAGGCAACCAATAGTCCTTAAAGATAAAAATTGTGTATAGGAATATATATGCTTTTTCATTAAGGCATTGTGAGTTACAGCAATGGGGCTAAGAAGGACATAATTTTGAAACAATGTTTTGAGATATCTACTGCCATTTCATGGGGTATGAAAATGTGATGTTAGTGATTATCTGTTGGTGACAAAAAGTCTTAAGCGCTGCTAATGCTACTGTGCTAGCATTGTAGTCTCCAGTTGTTATTGAAGGGGACAGTAAGTTTCAGATGGAGATGAGCACCTGGGTGGCTGCTGGTTTTTGATTGCAGCTCAGGTCATGATCTCTGGGTTCGAGTATCGAGCCCCTCCACAGGCTTCCCGCTCAGCCGGGAGTCTGCCTGAGGATTCTTTCTCCCTCTCCCTCTGCCCCTTCCGCTGCTCATTCTCTCTCTCTCTCTTTGTCTCTCTCTCTCTCTCTCAAATGAATAAATCTTTAAAAAGGAATTTCAAATGGAGGTTAGTGCAAAATAAGTTGTAAAATGTTTCTACATCCAAGTTCACGGAGCCTCTCAATTCTATCCATGGACCTCTTGACTACAGTTAGAACCCCTTGCCATAGTACCCCCTTCCCCTCCCCAGTGCTCCTGAGTGTATGTGTGCATCCATACACACACACACACACACACACACACACACACCCTGTCTTTGTAGGGCTGCCCCTCCCCTGAGCGCTAGGCTTGCTGAGTCTCCTACAGCTGCTCAGCCCACCTCCTTGCTTTCTGCCTTCATGACATTTCTCGTTGATCCCCCCACCCAGTCCACCTGGTGAACTCTTACCTAGCTTCTAAAATGACTATCAAGATCAGCTCCTCTTTGAAGTCGCTATTGACTCTATCCAGATGGAACTGATTCCCACCTCCACTTCTGTAATCCCTAGCTTCCCAACCCAAGGTGGACTTTACTGCCCTTTTGTCTCCTGGTCATTCAAAGGCCCTTTGGGACAAAGACAGGGCCCCATTATGCTGAATCCACAGTGCTCCGCACAGAGCCTGGCACATAGTATTTGCTCAAAAGCACATGGAAGAGGGACACCTGGGTGGCTCAGTCCCTTAAGCATCCACCTTTGGCTCAGGTCATGATTCCGGGGTTCTGGGATCAAGTCCCGCATCAGGCTCCTGCTCAGTAAGGAGTCTGCTTCTCCCTCTACTTGCTGCTCTTCCTGCTTGTGCTCTCTTTCTCTGACAAATAAATAAATAAAATCTTCAGAAAAAAAACTGTGAAAGAATGGATGAATGAATAAATAAATGCATGAATATGAGATATTATAAACAGATCCCCAAAGACACTGGCAGGGTCAATATGGGAGTATCATCTCTACATGCAGAGAACACTCGACCCCACTGACAATTTCTTCTTCTTTCCAAAGCTCCTCTCTGTGTTCAGGGTGACCAGCAAAGGGAGCAGGCTGTAAGAGATCAGCAGGGACAGCCCACAACATCCAAAAGAAATACTGCAAGCTATGTAGGAAGTTTCTCCCTGTAGGACAGAGAGACAAGAGAGGTAGCCCCAAAGGACTGGAAGGTGCACCCAGTCACTCCCTTAAGAAGCTGGGGAGGGTCTAGGCCAGCAGGGCGAAGATACACAGTATGGAAAGAACCCAGGAGACTTCAGGGGGAGCCAGAGGTGGCCATGGAGAGGTGGGTGGTGGGAGCATGTGCTCGGGTCAATGGGGACCAGCAGCCATGGACTGCAGATTCAGGTCACCCTGCACAAGGTACCTAAAGCAAGTTACTCAACCTCTTCCAGCCTCAGCTTCCTCATATGTAAAATGGGCTAATAACCTCCTGTGGTGTTATTGCAACCATTAAATAAGATAGCAATAATAATAATAATATGCTTTATCTGTATTTCCTCATTTTGTGTTTATTAAATATCTAGCACATAGTGAACACATAAAAAGAGCCTTACTGGGGGACACCTGGGTGGCTCAGTTGGTTAAGCGGCTGCCTTCGGCTCAGGTCATAATCCCAGCGTCCTGGGATCGAGTCCCACATCGGGCTCCTTGCTCGGCAGGGAGCCTGCTTCTCCCTCTGCCTCTGCCTGTGCTCGCTCTCTGGCTCGTTCTCTCTCTCTCTGACAAATAAATAAATAAAATCTTAAAAAAATTTTTTTAAAATAATAAATAAATAAATAAATAAGTAAATAAAAGAGCCTTACTGGGGCATCTGGGTGGCTCAGTGGGTTAAGCCTCTGCCTTCAGCTCAGGTCATGGTCTCGGGGTCCTGAGATGGAGCCCCGCATCAGGCTCTCTGCACAGCGGGGAGCCTGCTTTCCCCTCCCCCTCTGCCCGCCTCTCTGCCCACTTGTGATCTCTCTCTCTCTCTGTCAAATAAATAAAATCTTAAAAATAAAAGAGTCTTACTATTATTGTTATAGGTAAATTTGTAAAGATAGTCAAATTTGGGGGGCACCTAGATGGCCCAGTCGGTTATGTGGCTGCCTTCGGTTCAGGTCACGATCCTGGGGTCTTGGAATCGAGCCCCATGTCAGGCACTCTGCTCAGTGGGATGCCTGCTTCTCCCTCTCCCTCTGCCTGCTGCTTCCCCTACTTGTGCTCTCAAATAAGGAAATAAAATATTAAAATAAAAAAGATAGTCAAATTTGCCTGGTGCCCTGCCCCTCTTTCCACTTACCTTTTTCTTTCCCTTTCTTCTCTTTTTTTAAAAGATTGTATTTATTTATTTGTCAGAAAGAGAGAGCACAAGCAGGGAAAGCAGAGCAAGCTGAGGAAGAAGCAGACACCCCGCTGAGCAGGGAGCCTGATTCGGGGCTCGATCCTAGGACTCTGGGATCATGACCTGAGCTGAAGGCAGACGCTTCACCGACTGAGGCACCCAGGTGCCCCTCCATTCACCTTTTCCTCTTCTACTCTCCTCATCAAACAGCTCTGTTCAATCACCCCAAACCTCCCTGTCCAAGGAGTCGAAGGAGCTGGCTAGTCAGGGGCAGCCTTGGCGGGAGGTGAGGATGGGGTGTCCCTCTGAAACCACCAGAACTTGTGTAAACATTTTGGGGGTTTAGTGCATGGGCGCATTTTTCAGAGGAAATTAGATACTCAGAGTCGTGAAAACAAAACAATAAAAGGGAAAGATCCACAGAAGTAAAGTGTTAGAGTCTTAATGCCACACCCTTTTCGTGGAACTAAAAAGAGGTCTTAGGGAGAGGATAACGTGTAACACAAAGGCATGAGTGTCGAATATGGGGTTTCAGACATCAATGCCTGTCGATTTGGGGGTAAGATTTGGGGGTAAATCCCAGAACTCACGCCCTGCTGTGTCAACTCTAAAAATGATAAAGAACATCTCTGGGTGACCCCTGAACTGGCCAGACTGGGACAGGGGGCTTCTTACCAAATTATTTTTCCTGACCACACAAGTTTCAGACATTGTCTGACAACAGTGAAATTCTCATACTGTCCTGCTCCCTTTTTAAGGAAAAGACTTTGAAATGGCAACAGAGCTATTTGAAATCTTCCAAGACCAAAAATCCGGCATTGGTGTTTGAGCTCTGTTCTTAACCTACAAGGTCATGTTTTTCCACAGCTTTACAAGCTCTCAGAATGAAGGACATGGAGCTTCAGTATTAAGAGTAACTGAAACCCTGCTGAAGGTTAATTACTGACTAATTCCCAGCCACTTAGCCACATCTCTCTCTTCAATGGCTGGCTAATCCTTATAACTTCAAATATCTCACCTTGAATTTCCAAGTTCAATTTTCACTGATTTCATTGTGTGTGTCTGTGTTTACCTTAAACTTTACAGATAACAGAAAATCTACCATCTTGACCATTTTCAAATGGACAGCACAGTAGTGTTAATTACATGCACCTTGTTCTGCAGCAAATTCTCTAGAACTTTTTCATCTTATGAAACTGAAACTCTATATCCATTGAGCAGCTCTTCCATCCCTTCCCCACCCCCCACTCCCTGGCAACTTCTATTCTATTACCTGTTTCTAAGAGTTTGGCCACTTTTGATGCCTCAAATAAATGGAATCTTACAGTGTTTGTCTTCTTTGTGACTGACTTATTTCCCTTAGCATTACGTCCTCATGGTCCATCCATGTTGAAGCATGTGTCAGCAGTTCCTCCTTTTTTTTTTTTTTAATAAAGAGAACTTTAGGTCACCTTTTTTTTTTTAAAGATTTTATTTGTTTATTTGTCAGAGAGAGAGAGAGCACATGCACAAGCAGGGGTATCAACAAGTGGAGGGAGAAGCAGGCTCTCTGCTGAACAAGAAGCTGGATGTGAGACGCAATACCAGGACCCTGGGATCATGATATGAGCGAAAGGTAGATGCTTAACCGACTGAGCCAGGTGTCCCAGAAGTTCCTTCTTTTTAAAGGCTAGATAATATTCCACTGTATGTACACACCATTTTCACTACAACTTTATTGCTCTGTGATTTTTTTTGAATTTTTATTTTTATTTTTATTTTTTTAAATTTCTTTTCAGCGTAACAGAATTCATAGTTTTACACCACACCCAGTGCTCCATGCAATGCGTGCCCTCCACAATACCCATCACGAGGCTCCCCCAACCTCCCACCCCCTGCCCCTTCAAAACCCTCAGGTTATTTTTCAGAGTCCATAGTCTCTCATGGTTCATCTCCCCCCCAATTTCCCTCAACTCCCTTCTCCTCTCCATCTCCCCACGTCCTCCGTGTTATTTGTTATGCTCCGCAAATAAGTGAAACCATATGATAATTGACTCTCTCTGCTTGACTTATTTCACTCAGCAT